>JAQFXV010002472.1:0-10322 GCA_034694065.1 Camisia spinifer
ATTCAAGTTTTTATAATAAAAAACATTTGAAATGAATTTCGAGTATAAAAATATGTATTAAGACTTGGCGCTCGGGGTCAGACGCTCGAGCGTTGAGCATCACTGTATGTAAGTTTTCAATGACTTCTCTAAAGTCTTAGCCTGAAGTCTTTTAAAATTAGCATTGTCAATTAGTAAATTCGTATATAGGTAAGTTCAATAGTTAATTTTTGTTTAGAGCTTTAGAAAACTCAATTCATAGTTTTTCAAATTCACTGAAATATAATGCTTACAAAAGATAGGAATCGTTTAAAAATTACGCTAAATTTTAGAAAATATTGAATTAATAAATTACAATTCAAATGAATGCGATAATTTAGGCTTTTTATAATGATTGTAACATTCTCATTTGAATCGTACATCATTTTAAATATTCTGAGAATATGTTTATTTTGTATTGAATTTTGCATTAAATTGTCCATACAATTTATTAGTAAATTGACTGTATCGAACAAAATTCAATCATCATTTGCTCTCTAATGCTTTGAGAATTAACTAAATTTATTTTGATTGTTCAGATGGTTTACACTAATGCTTATTTGACTCATTAATTCTTTTGGGTTAAGTAACAGAAAGTTTACTTATTTTTATTTAATAAGTTTGAAGCCCTGAAGAAGATCTAAGTATTGATCGAAAAGCTTCGGCTATTATTATCATATAGTTTTCATATTCTTTACACTGAATAAAAAGTTTAAATTTAATCTTAAGAATCATTAATGCTTTATTTGGCGATTCGTTCATATCTTTCTTTGACGGTTCAAATATTTTTAGCCTTAAATATTGAATTATATCTAACTTTATATTTATAGTTTGAAAGTTTAATTTATCAGTCAATTTAAATGAATGACACTAATCATGAGACTCAATAAGAATTCAATGAATATGAAAACCTTAAAATTCTATATTATATGAGAGGTTGGGTTGAATAAAATAAAATGAGAACTTCGCATCTGTAGAAGTTCTCAATCAATACAAACCTCTTTGTTTGGCAGATGCAGACAATCATTCAATGCTATCATAGAATTGATTAATATCAAAATCTGTCATTTAATTGGTCTAAATTGAACACACGTTCAAAGCAATCATTTTGATGACAGTAAACTTTTTGACTTAACAGCACTTCTCATTAATTTCGTGTTTAATTTTGACTCAAAACTATTCAAAATTATTCACACTATTAAAGAGTTTTTATATTTCTGTCAAAACTTTTGAGAATTGATGACAAAAATGTAGAAACTGTTGAATATTGTGAATAATTGAATAGTTATTGAGAATAAGCTCTATTTTAGCAAATAAAATACGTTTTAAATATTTAATAATCACGAGAAAAATTTCATTTTAATTGCAATCAATTATTTATTTTTAATTCAATCAAAAAATATTATAATAATTTCATTATTAATTTACAATTTTATTCAATTAAAAAAACTACAAATTATGTTAAAATCAAAATCTGTACGATTGAGACTTCATTACGACTATCAAAAACTTTAAAATTAAAACTTCTTTTTTGGTTCAGAAGAACAACAATAATAATGAGAGTTATATTAAAAGTTATAATAATTAGTTTATAATTTCATTCAATATAAATACTGATTAATTTTTTTACACACTTAAGTTTATTCAATATAATGATTCCTAATATAACATAATCAGTAAATATAGATATTTTTCGGTGACTTATTCGGAAGAAATAGTGTTTTAAGGCATTCGTGTGATTAAGTTAGGAATTCAGTCAAAAATTATATTTTTGACCAAAATTTAAGACTCAATATTAAGAATCAAAAATCTCTTAATCAATAATAAAGTAAATAATTACAGAACAGTTTAAAAAAACAAAAGTAGTTATTATAGAAATAAATTATTTGTTTGATTAAGATTTGATTTCAGCGATAGTTATCTGAAAAACTTTTAAAAGTTTATTGAATTACAGGAAAAAATTATTACTTGATATTTTGCATAACAAAATAGTTTGTATTGAAAACAATACTTAAAGAATTTGCTAAATATTCTGTAAATAATAAAATAAGTGAAGTAAAGATCACTAATTATTCAAATCAACTGAAGTTCAGTGAATGAACATTCTGTTATACGAATAAAAATGAGATTAAGAGAAAAACGAATAAAAAACAGCTTTAAATAACTTAAAGCCTATTCTTTTCTCAAATCTAATAAGCAATAAATTTGCGTAAAATAGAAAACTTAGTTTTTAGAAATAGAAAATCAACGTTTAATAATAATTTATTAATATATAATTTAATTATAAAAACTTTTGTTTAAATCCCTATTAGTTTTTGATAAGAAATACGTCTCAATAACTATAATACCAATAAATGACTGCTAAAAGTTTTGTTGTCTCTTCTTTTTGGAATCCATGGCGTCCAGTATTGGCTGTCGTTTCGCGGCATACCTTCTCCTCAACTCTTCGATTTCAGCTTCCATTTCAATATCTAAGTTAGACATTCGAGACCTCAATTCATCAACTGTTAGATATCTTAAGAACTCAAAGTCTCCCTCAAGCATAATAGCTCTTGACATTGGATTATGTGGTGATGAGATATGCGGTGATTGTTGTGGTGAAGACTGTTGTTGTTGTATTTGATGTTCAGGCAATTGGGGGTTATTTTGAGGCGAAAAATGATTGTTTATGTTTGTGGTCGCGTATTCACGAACTGTACTGTCGTCTAATTGTTCGGTTTGTGTCGAGTCTAAGTCTAAGTGATTCGAATTATTGACCTAAAAATGATTCAGTTTTTATTTAAAGGTTTTGATAATAATAGATGTGAAAAATTAATACCAGTTTAGACTCATTTCTTTCAAAATGCTGTAAAAATGCAGGCTTTAATGTCTTATCATAGTCTTCATCATCTGTTTCGTCATTTATTATTAAAGTTCCCAAATCTGATTCGACATCAGATGTTGTTTTAGTAGTCGATGATGTGATTGTCGTATCTAAAGATGGCTTTAAAGTCGTGTCTTTAGAAGATGGCACCATTGTTGAGGAGTCTATATTTTCATCTCCGTCCTGATTGAGACAATTTATAAAATAAATATCAAGTCAAATAAAGTTTAATTATATTTTTAAATTAAAACTAGAGGTTGATTCGAGATTCTCTACTCTCGAATAGATTTTGTGAAAATAGTTTTAAATAATTTTCAACGAGTTTTCAAAATTTTTATGAAGAAAGCGATAATAATCGAAATTTTAACTATAAGTTAAGATAATTAGTTTAGTCAATAAAATAATCTTTGTTTAAAAAGAATATGAAATATCTCAATGAATATTATTGTTAATTAAAATTGTGATAATTATCATCTCATTGTATTCGGAAAGTTAATAAAACAAATTTTTATTATGAAATTATTTTTTCAGCTTTAAAGCAATTTGAAAAGTGGAAAATCTGTGTGATTTCGAGACTCGAGAATCTGACTCTCGGAAAAATCAACTTCTAATTGAAACCATAGAAAAAGCTAAAACTTAAGCTTCAAATTAATAAAAATAAAAACTAATGGTTTAATGGATAATAAAAGTTGCAAATTAATAAAATTGGAATATTAGTAAAGCTGAATAATTACATCTTTATTAGAAGTTTCCTGTAATATCATTCGGGCCTCAGTTATCATTTGCTGTAAAATACTAACAGGCGGTGCGCGGGTTATGAACTCGTGTTGTAATAATTGAGTGGCAGTCGATCTCTGTTCCGGATTTTTAACTAAACACTTTTGTACAAAATCAATAAACTCTGGAGACCATCGGTCGGGATCACGAAAAGAAGGCGGAGGTTTAGTGGGGATCATAAATATGGCACGCATTGGATGAATGTCACCGTAAGGAGGCTTTCCTTCAGCCATCTCTAGCGCAGTGATTCCTTTATAATAGAAAATATTAATTAATAATTAATATTTAGTGTTAGTTTTGCTTTTGAAAGTAAAAGTAAAAGTAGAAGTTGATTAAAAAGCACTAAAAATGATTTTAGCAAAAGTAAGAGTAAATAAAATGAAAAACAAGTTTCAAAAGCAAAAGAAAGTAAAGTCAAAGTTACAGATCGTAAGTAAAATAAAAGTAAACTTTCAAAAGCATTACAAAGTAATTGAAGCCAAATTTAGAAGAACTTTTTCTTCAATAAGCATTTAAAGTAATTTTCATAAATGTTTAGTCATTAATAAGTTGACAAAATTAGAGTTCAATTGTGCGAACTTTAAATTCTTAAAATAAGTTATAAAACCTGATAAAATGTAAACAAACATAATTAATATGAAGGGTAACAAAAAAATTGTAGTTATTAATTGAGAAAAAAATTAATTTTGTTAATTAAATTTTAAACTATTAAACTCTCTTTTTCTCAACTCATTCCTCAAAATACAGATAAAAGCATTTATGAAAATTTTTTAACAATACTTATTGAAGATGAACTTTTTCCAAATTCTTTTTGAGTTTAAAATACAGATTGAAAGTAAAAGTGAATTGAAAAGCATTAAAATTGATTAACTTAAGCAAAAGTAAAATGAAAACTAGTGGCAAAAGCAAAAGTAAGTAAATTGAAAGTTACAGATCAAAAGTGATATGACAAACATGAAAGCGAAATAACACTAATTATAAATTAGTTAATTAATTGTTGAAACCTAAGCTCCAAATGTCTGCGAGACAGTCATAACCAATTTCCTGTATGACCTCAGGCGCCATCCAAAATGGTGTCCCGATCACAGTATTCCTTTTGGCCATTGTGTCCGTCAACTGACCCGCGACTCCAAAATCAGCTACAAATAGATTAAAGTTTTTGTTTATGAATTATGATAAATATTTGATAAATAAATATGAAATAATAACCTAATTTTCCGTGTCCTTCACTATTAAGTAATATATTTCCCGCTTTAATATCTCGATGTATTTTACGCCTCGCGTGAAGGTATTCGAGTCCTAAAAGTGTGTCGCGTAATATCGTTGATATTTCGTCTTCAGTTAAGGTCTTTTTTCTCATTCTCATTATATCACTGACAGAACCGCCGCCACAGTATTCCATAACAATCCATAAATCAGAACCTTTTAAAAGATCATTCAATTTTTTTGTTCAAATGCAAAAATTATGACAAAATTAGAAGACAAATTTGGCTTACCTTTGAAATAACTTCCATAATATCTGACAACATAAGGACTATCGCACTGTTGCATAATTGAAATTTCTTTAATTATTTCACCTGAAAATTAATTTATTAAAAACATTACTAATAATATCTCATAGATTCTTTATCTGAATAAAAGATGTATTTCAAAAAAGCGCTTTTGAGATATTTTGAATTTAAATTGTGTTAACAAACAAAGCCTTATGTCTATTAATCAAAGTCAGAACTTTAGGTTTTTCTCAATATTTCACTACCGGTATTAATAATGTCTTATTAATGATTTATTTATTAAATGTTACTTTATTTCAATTTGTGTTTTCGTTTTAACCAAAAATTAGTCAATGCATGAATTATTGTTGAAAAAGTATTGAATTAATTGATAACAAACTTTGGTCAACAAAACTATTTCCACTTTAAATTATGAGTTTTTATTTCAATTATTTAGACTCAAAGTTAATTTATTTAGAGATTTCTCAACTTGTAGTTAAAAGAGTTTGAAATAAAATTTAATAAAGATCTGAAAAGTAGTCTTTTTGAAGAACATCATTCAACTCAATTCAAACTATAATAAAGTTTTATCACAATTTTATTTATGTGAGTAATTGTTAATAAAAGTGATAAATCAAAGCGATAATAATGTAATTACCGGTAAATAAGTTCTGATAATCATTAATGTCAATGAAATTTCATTTTCTTAAAGTGACAGAACTATCAATAATATTTATATAAAAAATGTGCCGTTTTTTGCTCAGAGAAAACTCTTTTTTATTTTAAAAGAAAAAAATTATTGAATTTCATGACTGCAATACTTTATAAACCAGTTTTAGCATAAATTAAATAACTATTAATAATAAAAAAAACTAAAACTAATTGATTATAAACCTGAAAAAGTATGAATTTGATTATAAATGAAATCGATTTGATTGAAAAAATTAGAAACAAATCTCATAATCCATTTTATGGTAATTAAACTTATGAATAATTTAATCGTTTATTTATCAATAAATTATTTGAAATGACATTTTGGTGAAAGACTTCAGATATGAATCAATAGATTGGAAAAAAGATTAACTGAAGTCTTAGTTAATTAACAATAAATAGGAATAAACTGAATGAATAAATAAAAGGTTGATTCGAGACTTTCGAATTGATTTTTGAAAATAGTTTTAATAATTTTTAAAGAGTTTTCAAAAAATTTCAAAGTTGGCTAAAAAATATCTGTGACTTTGGAAAGAATAATCTCAACCACTGATCATATGATTTAAATTCATTTTCAATTATTAACTTATCAATAAAATAATATTCCTTAATAAGTATGTGAAATATCTCAATGAATATTTGATAAACTTATTGTATTTTATTATAAATTGAAATTAATTTTCAATTTGGAGTGTCAACAATCTGACTCTCGTCAAAATGAAGCTCTAGAATAAAAATTGAGATAATACCTAAGTCACAAATCTCTAGCTAATCAAATTAAATCATAATTAAACTTATAATAAACAATATGAGCGCTTATTTATCGTTAAATTATTTGAAATAACATTTTGTTGGCGAAAGACTTGAGAACTGAATCAATAGATTGAAAAAATTGAGAATAACTGAACTGAATAAGTCTTAATCAATAGTAAAGATGAATAAACTGAAGAATAAAAGTTGGAATAATACCTAAGTCACTCTCGACAGGCACTTGTTTTATGGCTAATACTTGTCCCGACTCTTTATGAAGCGCTTTATAAACCGAACCATAAGAGCCTTCGCCTAAACATATGAAATATTAGTTAATACACAATTGACTAAACATTAAATGTCTAATAAATAATCAATAATAAGTGGAATTAATTGATACCTAATTTGCACAATATATCGAAGACCTCTTCCGGCTGTCGCGTCAGTTGTTGTTCACTTAACTTCTCTAATATCGACATTTTTATTATCAAATTATTTTATATTAATATTAAACCAATTATTAAATTGAAGTTTAATAATAGACACGTATTTTATATTAATAAATAAATTCTCTAAATATGAAGACTTTTCATAAAGTTAAATATTGAATAAAATCTATGAAAATAATTAGCGATTACTTTATATAAAATACTAATAAATAGACTATAAAATTGATTTATTTTCTATTAATTGGAGGAAATTTAATGTAATTTTCATTGAACTTTTCGCTTAATTATATTAATTATTATTTGAAATTTATCTCTCATTTCTCAACACATTTTTCGCATACATTTTGAGTTTTATTATTTATATTATCAATAATTTCGCTTTTCTTTCAATCATTTTCTGTTTTACTTCACTATTCATTATATGAGAAAAACTTTCTGTTTTTCGGTAATGAAAAAGCAGTTCAATGTTTTTTGTCATGTTTTGTCTTCAGTACAATTTGTGTAAATATTTTGTTCAAATAATTTCATTTATTAAGCCATAGGTTTTTCAATCAGATTATTTTTATGCACAAAACATATCAAAATTGTGAAAAAAGGTCGTAATTCTTCGGAGAAGTTTATAAACCCTTTACTGCTCTCAAAACCTGAAATCACTTCCAGTACTAGTTCTTAAAAGTTATAAAACAAGAATTCCTGATAAGAAAATGTTAGTGTGTTTTTAGCAAATACTTTGTTATGACTCATGACATAATCATTATTATTAGAACAGGATTTCTCTCAAGTCTTCATTCAATAGATCACTATTTTTTATCCCACATATCATACAAAGTTATGATATGTTCTGACACAACACTTAAAGATAACCTTTAAAAAAAGTTATAAGAACTTCAAATCTATTGACAAATGACATGATATTCAAAATTTTTATTCAATTAAATAGTTTAATACTTGCATTAGTTTTATGATCATTTCATTTAAATTCAATTTAATTTAAAGAATTGCCCAAAAATTATTGCAAACTATTTTTTCGCAAATAAAAGAAAAGAATCATTTTTAATATTAATATCTCTAAAAAGACATCAGAAGAAAAAGTTCTACAAAAGCAGTAAATTGTGATTCAATTAATAGAGTATTACATTTGAAAAACTTAAAATCGATTTTCAGCTAAACATTTGATAATAGCTGTGATCATAAGCTATTATTCAATAATAGCTCTGATTATAAGCTATATTTTCAAGTCTATAACAAATTAATATATTAATCATTAATTATATAAGATCTGATTTCAAAAAATATTGATTTTATTTCCAAAAAACAAATAATAATTAACTTTTAAAAACTTCAAAGCGTTTCAACTTTAGGCGTTTGATTCGTATGATTGATATCATGTGTCAATCTTTCACTTAATAGTCGATAAGTTTGAAAATGTTGTCCACTATTATTAATATCAGGACATAAACCGATTTTAACAAACATTCGATACAAAGCGTCGGCAAAAACAGCAACGATTGGACGCAAAACATTCGGGAAGAAAGTATAGAACGCAAAGCTGTCCGATAAGTCTCCCCGAGTTCGGGTCACATTTGAGGACATATTATGATTATGTAATTGAATAAATCGGAGATAAATCCAGGAAACTATCAATCCATAGAAGAACATAACAACTGATTCGCCTTCGATTAAGTTTAATAAATATGCTATTATTGCGAGTAATAGTGATGCCAGTGGTATGTCATCGTTCTTCAGTTTACCGATTGTTGTCCTCAATAGTACTGATTGTGGAAGTAATTGCTTTACTGTTACGGCAATTGATGCACAAAATGGTGACAAACCGTGTATTCGTGTCGAGAATATGAGCGATGCGTCGGTTGTTATCGTATATATTGTTATGTAATGAAGACATGACAGGAATGCAGAGCTCAGACTTACATATGTGAAAAATAATATTACCTGTAATTTAATTTATTAATATATTATTAATTGTTCAGAGAATTTATTTCACAAAATTTCATCACTTTTTCATATCTATTTTAGTGTCTTTTGTTTGCATTATCTCTAAAATTGATGCAAAAAAGACTTATTAATTTTATGTTCAATTTATTTAAAACATTTTGTTTTAATCTAAGAATAAATTTTAGTTTTGCATTAAATTAATAATGATTTGAGAAAAATCTATTCGACTGTCAAATAAAGCATTGAATGAGAAACAAAACTAACTTAAAAACTAATTAAATGAATAATCGGTTCCTAAACTCAAACCAATTATAACTAAAACTTATTCTTAGATTAAAATAAAAAGTTTTCAATAAATTGAATATAAAATCAATAAATTGAATCTTTTTTGCATCAATTTTAGAGAGAATGCAAACAAAAAAAACAGAAAAATTGATACCAAAAAGTCGTGAACTTTTGTTAAACATCAAAATATTAAAAAATAACTGATAAATAAGAAAAAATGAATTAATAAATAGATAAATATTAACTTCTTTTTGCCCCCAAAGGGGTTCGATAAGAGTCGCCGAAAGAGAGAGCGAAATAATATCGACAATAAGTGAATAGAAGTGAAACTCAACGAACGGATGAGTTACTGATGACAAGAGAGACCGAAACCATTGTCCGGGACTTAATAGCGATCCCGGACTTAATATTAATAGATCTCTAACAGAATCACCGCTTAATTGTATTAAATATAATAATATTAAAACAATACAAAGTATTTGTACGATTGGAGACAGTTTTGATACAAGTATTGATGTTTGAGATAAAAAATATTTTCCATTTCTTAATAAAATAGTCGATAGTTTTCGAGTTTGTGTATTCGGTGGACCTCCGGATGCCTCGATCTTCAGCTGTACTGATGGCTGTCTGTCATGTCCAGACGTTTTTGCTGAAGAAGACATTACTGAAGAGTTATTTATATTTAGTTTTTTCGCTAAAGTTTTGTTTTGTTTACATTTTTTCACTCAATAGTAAAGTTTCATTCATTTTATTATTACTTTAATTTCCAATGAATGCCACGATTTGTCACTCAATACGCATGCGTTTTAAACTTTCTTTAGTCTGTCTTTAATTATAAAACTTTTAGGGTTTTTTCGATATTATCCGGTATTAAATAGTTTTCCGGGTTTTTATTGTTTGAAAGTTTAAAATATCTTATCAAGTTTTGTATGATATAAATCTTATATTGTACATTTAATTTTAGATTTGATAAGTTGTGTGACATTATGAAATAATTAATTTTTTCTTTTCACAACTTTAAACTAT
>JAQFXV010002473.1:0-10319 GCA_034694065.1 Camisia spinifer
GGTTCGGCACAACTCGACCCTCATATATATGCCGTTTCAGAAGATGCATATTCTAAGGTTTGACACAAATTTAACTTTATTTTCTATCAAATTTAATCTAATTTAGAATAAAATAAGAGTTATTTTGTTATTTAATTTGAATGAAAAGCTGGAACGCGATAACTTCAACCAATCAGTCATTGTTAGCGGTGAAAGTGGAGCAGGTATTCAATTATTCATTTTAATCAATATTACTTTAATTTCCACAGTTAACAAATCTTTTCTTCAATTTAAGGTAAAACTGTTTCAGCAAAGTTTGCGATGAGATATTTTGCATCCATTGCTGGCAGTGATTCCTCTAATATTGAGGACAGAGTCTTAGCCAGTAATCCAATAATGGAAGCCATTGGAAACGCCAAAACCACGCGAAACGATAACTCGTCTCGATTTGGTATAAAAAAATTTGAGAATAAAGTTGAGAACTTGATAACTAATTGATTTTTGATTTTAGGAAAATATATTCAGATATTATTTGATCCGCATACACGTGCCATAGTTGGTGGTAATATGAGAACATATCTTCTCGAGAAATCTCGAGTCTCGCGACAGAACGAAGGAGAACGAAATTTTCATATTTTCTATCAGATGTGCACTTTTGCCAAACAGAATAATCTCAATCATTTGAAGTAAATTATATTCAATTGTCTTAAAAGACGCCAATATTTTATTTTTACATTAATTTTAGGTTAAAATCTGAGACTGAATTCGCATATTTGGGCCAAATAGAGCCCACACAATATGATGAAATGTCACGTTTTGTGGAAGCGATGGAATGTCTCGGCTTTTCTGATAAACAGCAAAACTTGATTTATCGCGTAATCGCAGCCATACTTCATGCGGGAAATATTGATTTTATTAAAATTGATGACGAAAAATGTTGTGTTTCTGATGAATCTGAATTTCATTTGCAGACATTCTGTGAACTTTTAGGTTTATTTCGTTTTATTTTGTGCTCAAAACTATTTTTAATTCTATTGAAATATTTAATCTATGTTTTATTATTTAGGTTTGGATTCGACTGCAACTAAACAATGGCTGACTCATCGCTTATTGAAAACAGGAATGCGGGAAATAATTACTACTTCATTGACATCAGAGTTGGCTCTCTATGGAAGAGATGGTTTACTTAAGTTCGTCTATGAAAAAATGTTTTCATGGATTGTTGGCCTTATCAATAAAGCACTCGGTATTTAATTCGTATAAAATATTCAAATTTCTGTCTCTTATATGTTATTTATTTCACGAATAGGACCGACGACTCCTTCACTGAACTATCAATTCATCGGTGTTTTGGATATTTATGGTTTCGAACATTTCGAGACAAATAGTTTTGAACAGTTTTGCATAAACTATGCAAATGAAGTCCTTCAACAACAGTTCAATCAACACGTTTTCAAAGTAGGTTTTTCTGAATTAATGATACATTTTTTAAAATAATTCTTTATCATCTGTTCAGTTAGAACAAGAAGAGTATATTCGCGAAGGGATTGACTGGCAATTCATACAATTTACTGATAATCAGCCTGTGATAGACATTATTGAAGCCAAACCTATCGGTGTTTTGAATTTATTGGACGAAGAGTGCAAAATGCCTAAAGGTTTACAATTGTTATGTCAATTCATTGATTAAAAGCTAACTTATATTGTATTTAAGGTAATGACGAGACCTGGTGTGCAAAACTTTACGCCCAATTAACTATTGGTGAGGTTTTTCAAAAGCCAAAATTTGGTTCAAGGAATTCATTCATAATTCAACACTTCGCTGATAGTGTTATTTATAATGTTGAAGGTATTCATTAAAATACAATAAATGCAATGAACAAAGTTTAATTGAATAATAATAGGGTTTTTGGAGAAGAATCGGGACACCATTTGGGACGAACAGATTGATCTTTTGAAACGATCAACAATTATCGATACACTTTTTATGGATGACTTTTCAAACGAACCCTCACAGAAATCGGGCGGAAAAATCAAAATAACACCTGTATGTCATTATTAAAGTGATATTTAATACTTTATTCAATTTTTAAAAATTATTTCAATTCAATCAAAAGCATCAACAACAACAACGACAGCAAAAACAAGCGAAAGCAACAGTTGGCTCACAATTTAGAGAATCATTAGCAGCTCTAATGAAGACATTGAATGCAACGGAACCACATTATGTCCGATGTATTAAACCTAATGATAATAAGGCTGCCTTTGAATTCAATAATATCCGAGCAGTTCAGCAATTGAGAGCGTG
This sequence comes from Camisia spinifer, assembly GCA_034694065.1. Taxonomy (NCBI): domain Eukaryota; kingdom Metazoa; phylum Arthropoda; class Arachnida; order Sarcoptiformes; family Camisiidae; genus Camisia; species Camisia spinifer. Next base: position 2,288 of record JAQFXV010002473.1, read on the forward strand.
TGGTGTTCTCGAAACCATTCGTATCAGTTCTAATGGGTTTCCTTCGCGTTGGAGTTATCAGGACTTCGCCAATAGATATCGTGTCCTTCGAATCGGATCGCATCGCAAGTTGTCTAAGAGTAAAGACACGTCTCAAAAATCAGGTTAAATCAAGACTAATAAACTGCTAAGAATGTAAATAACAGGTATAATTGAAAATTTCTATCAAAGGTTCTGCACCAAAAGCTGCGCCACGAAAGCTGGTCAGAGCGGGTTCGAGTACTTCTAATGAAATACGAACTCTTTGTGAAGACATCGTTAAAATAGTTTATGGTTAGGATTGAATTTCACTTAATAATCATTCTATTTGATTGTCATTAAGTTTTAATTGATTTTATAGAAGAGAAAGTGTTTTCACAGTTTCAATTACCTCAAGAACAACAGACACAACAACAACAGTTATACCAATTCGGAAAAACCAAAATATTTTTCCGTTCCGGACAAGTGGCTCTTTTGGAACGAATTCGTGGACAAAAACTTAGAGAGTGTGCAATACTTTTACAACGAATGGTTCGCGGATGGATTGTAAGGCGTCGTTATGTTAAAATCAGATTAACAATTATGCGCTTACAATGTTATGGACGCGCTTTTCTGGCCAGAAAACTATATATACATTTGAAGCGCACAAAGGCCGCCACTTCTATTCAAACCAAATGGCGTTCTTGGAGTGCACGACAAAAGTTCTTAAAATTGAAGAAATGTGCGATTGGTTTACAAAGATATGGTCGCGGACTCATTGCTCGCAGAAAATACATGCATATGAAACGAAATCTCGCGGCCATTACTATTCAAAGATTTTGGAGAGGATTTTTGGCGCGTAAAGAATATCAACGAAACAGACAGAGAGTTATTATTGTTCAGTCTTCGATCAGACGATTCCTCGCCAGACGACAGCTTAAGAAACTTAAGATCGAAGCGAGAAGTGTAGAACACGTCACGAACTTGAATAAAGGTTTGGAGCGAAAGATTATTGAATTACAGCAGAAAATTGATGAACTCAATAGTGAAAGAAAAGCTATGAAACAAAATGATAACGAGATCACTGAATATAAAAAAGATTTCGCAAAAATGGAAATTGAACTCAAAAATCTTCGCAATGAATTGAAACAAAAAGAAGTCGAATTTCAAGCAATGCTCGAACAGATCAATGAATCTAAAAATATTAATGAAAAGCTTTCTGAAGAAATTAAAAAGAATAAGAAGGAAATTATTGAATTGAAATCAAATAGCGCTCGAATTCGTGCTGAAAGTAATCCAAAACTGATAGAGGAAGCCGTTCACGAACGAGAAAAGGTTTTAATGGCTAAATATGAAAAAGAAAAGAAATTATTGATAGAAGAGAGAGAAAATGAACGCGCGTCCAGACAACAGCTTCTAAGAAAATATATGGCTCTTGAAGAAAAATATCAAAGCGGTGGTAGAGGTGAAGACGAAGATGATAGAAGTCCAGGTTTTTATAATTATAGTTATAATCGTGAATTCATTTTCATTATTATATTGAAAATAATATTTTAATAGATATATCAACGGTTTCATTGATGATGAGATGCAGTGAATTAGAACAGGAATGCGCGAAATTCAAACACGAAAATCAGGAAATGCGAGAATTGATTGCATCGAATACTAATCCAGATTTTGGTGAAACCGGAGCTTCACTTTTGGCACAACAATGCGCTCAAATGCAGGTTGATTTGGATCGATATAGAGAAGAAAGAAGTAATTTGAAAACAATAGTACTCTCACAAGAATCAAATCTTAAAGATTCGAGGTTTGGATTTTCCGTTTTAGTTAATTATCAAATATTAAACTTTAATCTTTTATTATTAGTGCTGAAAGTGAACTGATTTCTGCGTTCAAAGCAATCATAAAACAACTGGAAACAGAACTCGACGAATCTAAAGGAAGTGTTCATCAATTGAGGTTATTATAAGATTTACAATAATTCTATTCTATTGTGTAAAACTTTAGCTGAGGTTTCAGTTTAAGTTATTGCGCGCGAAACACAATTAATAGAAAATGAGGACAAACTTTTATTATTGTGCTTTATTTGACTCCAATTTCATATATATTTTATTCTACTCTTTTGTCACAGAAATGAAATAATTTCATTGAAAAATGACAACAATAGACAGCAACAATTGATTGGCATAAGTAGTGCTGCAATGATTGCAAACGGTGAGGACGATATGATCACAAGATTTCAACAAGAAAATACTGTAAGTTATTTTTTACCCTATGCTTCAATTCATTAATGCTATTTCTTAAACAGTATATCAACTCTATTTATTTGTTTTAATTATTACTTCAATTCAACTTAATTTTTAGCTTTTGCGAGAAAAATGTGATAAATTATTGAATGAGAACAAACAGCTCAGAATGGAATTAATGAGACGCAAAATTCTTGAAAATGGTATTCAACTGTTTTTTATCATTGATTTTGTTTTTAACGAATCGATTATTTTTTTAATCAAATAAAGGCAACGATGAAGATATTGAGTCTCCGAATAATGAGTCACAAAATCTACAGTTTATAGGAATGTTTGAATATAAACAACAAAATGAATCGCTTATACTTAGAATACTAATAAACGGTAATATAATTAAGATGAGAATTTTGTTGAAAATAACTTTATAATTAACTTTGAATTAAGATCTCGAGCCTTCTATTGCACTGAAATTTCAACCACATCTTCCGGCGTATATTCTGTTTATGTGTATCCGATTTACTGATTATAATAACGATGATATAATGGTATTATTTAAACATTAATTATTTACTCTTATCTAATACATTATTTTCAATATAAGGTTCGATCCTTTTTGAATAATACAATTTTATCAATTAAACGCACAATTAAAAGGAATACAAATGTCGAGACATTTATTTTATGGCTTTCGAACACTTGTAAACTAATTACATGTTTAAGACAATACTCCGGTCAGTTCTTCAATATTTATTATTTCAGAATAAAGTTTAACTTTATGTTAATATGACTTTTTAGGCGAAGAAACTTTTGGTGTATTCGATGAGTCCTTAAAAAACTTTGATCTCAGCGAATATAGACAAATGTTCAGTGATATCGCCATTTGGATACATCAGGGTTTGAATTCATTTTTATAATTTTATGCATTGATTTGCAATTCATTTAAAAAGTTATATTTATTTGAAATTTAAAAATAATTTAAGGCGTTATAAAACAATGTGAAGAAAGAATTCAAAGTATGATTGTTCCCGCCATTCTTGAATATGAAGGACTCGCCTCTTCTGGAATGTATGGTCAGTCTTCAATTCAAAGGTTTTTATTTAAAATAATAATAGTGTCAATACTTTTATTAATTTAAATTCTATTTCAAATGTGTTAATAGGAGCGGAAGTATTACTGATTCTGATAACTTGTCTCCTTCTCCTACTGAAAAACCAATTGATACCCTCATCAAAGAAGTATTTAATCAATTAAATGCTCAATAAGTTTAATCAATAATTACAATTTTTTTCAATTTAATAGCTTTCATATTTGAATCGAATATTATTGCTTCATGTGATAGAAGGAGATATAATTCATCAAATATTCAAACAGGTATTCATCAAATTTATACTTTTAATTAATTGTTCATTAAATCTAATCATTTATTTGTTTTATTTGACAGTTGTTTTACTTTATATGCGCCTCTTCTCTAAATAATCTATTATTGCGTAAAGATTTGTGTCATTGGGATAAAGCGATGCAAATTCGGTTCAATCTTTCATCACTAGAGCAGTGGTGTCGCGAACAACAGATTCCAAAATGGAATGAAATCGTCGAAAAGTTGGATCCAATCATTCAGGCCACTAAACTATTACAGACACGAAAGGATGAGCAACACATCGCTACTATTGTTGAGATGTGTAATAAACTCAGGTATAGTTTAATCATTTTTTTAATCATTCATTTTTTTAAAATTTTATTAATTCTTTTTTCACATATAGTTCGTCACAAATCATTAAAATTCTCAATTTATATACCGCTGGCGATGAAGAGAGAGTTTCAAATACTTTCATAAAGAAAGTTCAGCAATATTTGTCTGAAGAGAGAAAAGTTGACGGTAAAGGTTTTCATTAGATTTATAAAAAATACAGTTTTTTAATCAAAATATTTAATATTTAAGGCTCGAGTGTTACTCTTCTAATGGACACAAAATACGCGTTTGCGTTCACAATACCTTACATTCCATCAGATGTTAAGCTGCAAAATATAACTCTTCCACCAGTTTTAGTCAAAAAAGGTTTGGCGACTGTTCTCAGAAAGGTTTAAATAATTGCTTACAAAATATGAGCATAACTGCCAAACTTGTGCTAAACCAGTGAACTGATAATACATTACATTCCAATTGCATTCCTTTTCAAAGTTTATATTTATTTTTTACTTAGTTTTTGTTAAATTAATTTATATTAATTTATAAAAATCATCTCAAACTTGAAGTCGATTATTCAATACATATATGAATTTGTATTCATTTTATTTTTAACACTAATAATTAATTAATATTTATTTATTTATGGGTATAAAGTATTAACTTATGTTTATTTTAAGTTTAAATTGATTTGATATCAAAGAGCGTAGACTTATATAATGTTATTGTGGTATTAAAAGTGTTAAATCAGCACAAATTTTCCCTAATTTAAAAACAACAAATAGTTCAAACAATAGTTCAAAAAACAAATCAAATCGAAATATGTTCACAAATTATTGTTTATTTAATCAGTCCTTTAATTAATGTCAAAACTTCGATAAACTCGAGAATCAATATATTTTGAGCTCTTATTTGGGAAAAAATTTGCTGAAAGTTGAAAATTCTAATTAATAGTTGAATGCATTCTAATTCTTGTAAAACGTGTATTATTTATATGAAGAATTTAAATATTAATCGAAAAGTATTGGAAATTCGTTAAAAGATGTCTTATATGGAGAGAAATTGATTCTGATTTGTATAGACATTACAGTAAAGTACGGATTCTCTACTGTATTGTTTGTTATAAATGTTTGCACACATTTGACTGAAATAATGTGCCTATAAATTAATTAATAGTATTTAAACAATTATACAATAGTTAAAATTTAATTTAATAAAGTGTTCAAAAACTTTTATAAATAACCAATTATTTAAATAATTCTTAAGTTTAAAATAATTTCATTTATAAATCATGTTTTAAAACAGTTTATAGAGTATATCAATAATGACTATAAATTTTGATTGAATTTATATATAATTAAAGCAAACTATGAATTATTGAATATATAGATGAACAACAATTTTAAGGCACATTCAATTAAATGAATTTAAGATCAATTAAAGTAGAGATTGTTTGAAGAGTTTCTGAGATATCATGAGCTGATTGCTGTCGGTCTCGGTTTGAGAATAAGTCTTCCGCTGTCATCACAGGACATATTAAAGTCAGCCAAGACTTGTCTAACTCTTGAGACAACGATCTGAGGCGTAACCACTTTTCGATGAATACCAATCAGAAAGAGTATCAATAATACAATACAACTAAATGTAAAAAATAAATGATTTATTAAAGATTGAAAGAAAGACACGTGTGATGTCATCGGATCCAAAAGCCATTGAAAAGCACCGATTGTGGTACAAATCGATGATATTAGAAGAATAATTCTCCACTTTTTAGTTTGCGGCTGAAGACAACTGATCACTTCCGTTAGACGTCTCTCAAAGGCTTTCAAATCTATTAAATATCAGATAAACATTATTTTATAAACACATTAATACTAATACTCATTTTGATTTCAATTTATTTGTATTAAAACTAAATATTAATTAATTAATGGCTTTATTAAAACAGTTAATCAATAAAATAAATAAATTATCTTATATTAGAACCTTCACAAGCAGTATCACAACAAGACATCATTATATTTATATCAATAGAAGTATTGTTTCATTTAATAACAGCTGTTTATTCTCTAATAAAAGCTATAATAATAACATTCAAAATATGGCTGAAAGTGAAGAAACTCTCGCACAAAATCCACAAAAAAGTGGTGAAACAATTTTCGGTAAAATAATAAAAGGAGAAATTCCTACAAAATTTATATATGAAGACAATAAGGTATTAGTAAAACATTTAACGAATCATTTATTAATAAATTGATTGCAATATTGATATTGATATGAATTTTCATAATAATAGCGGTCTCTTATCTATCAAATCATTAATTATTTAAATAAATTAATAGTTAATCTCATAAATTGATGACTAATTATTGATTTTGTATTTGAATGACTGATAGTGTGTGGCTTTCAATGATATTTCGCCGACTGGTATGTTATTTAACACAACTTTTATATAAATATTAATTTTTAAATCAATAATAATTATAAGTTTTGTCTGAACTTAAGCTCCGATACATTTTCTTGTGATTCCTCGAAAACCAATAACTCAATTGTCAACAGTTGAAGACGAAGATAAAGATGTAAAGGATTTAAAATGAATAATTTGATTACTTTTCAGGCGTTTATATTAATTATTATAATAATGAATAATATTTGAATTGAATTTTGAATATAATTAGCTTTTGGGACACTTATTGATTGTGGCCTCAAAAGTGGCAAAAGAACAGGGTTTAGAAGAAGGATATCGTGTTGTTATTAATGATGGTAGAAATGGTTGTCAATCTGTATTCCATTTACATCTTCATGTAATCGGTGGCCGACAGCTCGGATGGCCTCCCGGTTAACCATTATTTCAAATAAACTATTCTTTATTAATAATAACTAAATATATTCCGAATCAATAATTATTTTTATTGATCAAATGTAAGACTTTATTTAAATTAAAGGTCTAATAAATTTTGAATTAAAGCTTAATCTTATGATTGATAAAAATGATTGAATGTTTTATACAATGTCTTAAAGTTATTAATTTGATGAACAACTACTGCATCGATTTGTAATAGAATTCATATCGTTTTGTTGCATAATTTTACTGTTTATTGTGTTTTCCAAATGTTGACCCAAATAATCAAATTGATTGGTCTTAACCTCGAAAAAAAGCAAATATTATTTATTATCGAGAACTGAATTATCATAAAGTGGTAAACATTTAGAAATGACTCACTCTCTGTTCTGAATGTACATCAATTAGTTTTGCCATTTCTACAAATATTTCTTGTATATTAACATTTGATTTACAGCTGCACTCATATAAGGGAACACAATATTCTTCAGCTATCTTTCGTGCCTCGACTTCATCTATCACTCTATGAGTTTGTGCATCGCTTTTATTGCCCACTAATATCTTCACGACATCGGGTGAAGCGTTCTATTGTAATAACCATTAAGTCATATTTAATAATTTCATTTACGACTCTTTACTAAAGTTAATATGATTTGATTGATAACCTCTTCGATGTTTTTAAACCAATAGGGAATGTGTTTAAATGATTCGATGTTTGTCACGTCATACATGATTATAATTCCCTTAAATATAGTTTATTCTTAATTTAGTTCTTAATTTAGTTCTTAATTTAATCTTAAATATATTTCCAAAATACCATACCATCGCTCCTCTATAATAAGCTGTCGTTAATGTTCTGAACCTTTCCTGTCCCGCAGAATCCCTTTTATTTGTCATCAATTATTGATTCATAAATATTAGTAACTAATAGTACTTGAAATATATTCAATATTTACCATATTTGAAGTTTGATTTGCTTCTCATTCAAGTTAATCAACTTTTGTTTAAAATCGATGCCTCGTTTTAATCAATAAAAATATCAGATAAACATTTTAAGCTTTTTTACAATTGATTTTTTTCTATAGTGATAAATGGGTTTTAATTGATTTAATATGTAAATGAAAAGTTTACCAATTGTTGAGATGTATCCGTCACTAAAGCTTTCATCACAAAATCTGTGAACAGTACAAGTTTTTCCAACATTGCTGTCTCCGAGAACTAATATTTTAAAAACGGCTCCATTTCTCTCCATTTCTCTCA
>JAQFXV010002474.1:0-10316 GCA_034694065.1 Camisia spinifer
TTATTGGTCATTCATTTGGAGAAATAGCCTGTGCTTATGCTGACGGATGTCTTACTACTAAAGAAGCGATTTTAACATCTTATATAAGAGGAGATGTCACTGATAATGATTATGAAATACCTAAAGGTTTAATGGCAGCGATTGGGATGTCATGGGAAGCAACAAAAAGAATTTGCCCGAAAGGAGTTGATGTGGTTTGTAATAACTCTAAGGACTCGGTTGTTATCTCAGGTGAATTCTGGAAATTTTTAACCAATTGAAGTAATTTTACTTTTTTGATTCAATGAATAATATTAGGTCTTTATAACGAAATGAAAGCATTTCTGAAATTACTTATGGATAAAAACATATTCGTTCGCGAACTTCAAAGCAGACAAATTCCATTTCATAGCAAATATCTCATCAGTTCTGAGAAAAAAATGATTGAAAAACTGCGAAAAGTCATAAGGGATCCAAAAGAAAGATCACAGAAATGGATCTCAACTTCGATTTTAGAATCGAATCCAACTGATGATGGTTTGAAATACGCTTCGGCTGAATATTTTGTTTATAATCTTATGAATCCTGTATTATTTCTCAATAAACTCATAACTTTACCTAAAGATGCGATAATTATAGAAATAGGACCACATTCTCTATTCTCAAAAGCTGTAACTCAAACATTGGAAACTTCTTCATATCTGTCACTTATAAAACGTGATCAAAACGATACTAATTTAGAACTATTTCTTACTTCAATTGGAAAACTATATGAGTTAGGATTGAATCCATCGATTGAAAACTTATACCCGAAAGTCGAATGGCCTGTCTCTAGAAATACACAATCAATCAGTTCCCTAATAAAGTGGGATCACAGCGAAGATTATTCTGTTCAGAAATATCCAGAGTTTTATTTTAGACCCACTTCTGCTGATATGAATGTCCAGTTGGATCTTTCGGAACCAGACTATAGATGGACTGAAGATCATTGTATCGATGGGAGGATTTTATTTCCTGCAACTGGTTATCTAATGCTCGCCTGGAGAATATTGGCCGCATCTCGTGGTAAAGTTTGGAAAGATATACCCGTAGTTTTTGAAGACGTTCAGTTTCGTAGACCAATATTTCTCTCCGAATTAGATGGCACGAAATTGAAAATTAAATTTCATGATTCAACCGGTAAGTGAATGATAATTCTCTTTTTTATAACTCATACTTACATTTAAGCTCAATAATAGCTTGATTTTGATTGCAAGTTTTTGGGAAAAAGGATTCTAAAAAAATTCTGGATCGTCAATTGAAACTATCTATAAACTAATTTACAAAATTCTGTCATCCTGCCCGTATAGACGAAATCAGTATCATGGAAAAATATGACCTGAGGTTGTGCTATCTAAACAAAATTTCCAGAAAATTTACCCAACAAAATTTTATCGAATCAATGCTATTTGATGAATTTATTAATAGCATGAATGCAGAATATTGACGGAACCATTTTTTTCGGTCTTTACGACGGGCTTAAAAGCGAGTTTATCCTTTAATTTTTCAGTTCTCAGAAGTATAAATAGCTGCAAATGCCGCTCTTTTTATTTTATTTTTTGTGCGTAGCTATTTATTAATTCTCTGTCTATGAGGTGAGTTCCATAAATCAAGTTTATTTAAAACCAAAAATTTAACATCTTTTTGCTGAATGACATCATTGAATCTACTTAATTTTATAAATCCATGAGATCTTTGTGATCATAAAATTATAATATAGAATTCGTGTGATTTTTAGGTGAATTTTCTGTATCTGAAAATAACAACATCGCATGTTTTGGTCGAGTTTATTCCCCAGTAGAAGATGTTCTTCATGTTCAAAATATGATGTATGGAAATAATTATGATTCAAATTCAGTTATAATTGATGCGAATGAAGTATACAAAGAACTGAGGATTAGAGGTTATGATTACGGACCAGCGTTTAGGGGTATTGAGGAAGCAGTGAATATAGACTGTAAGAAAGTTTATGGAAAAATAAAATGGACTAAAAATTGGGAAACATTTGTTGATGCATTGCTTCAAACAATAGCTATAGCTTTGCCTTTCAAGCAATTATTCGTACCGGTGATGATCTCATCCTTAAGATGTGATCCTAAAGTATTTTTTGACGCCTTACAAAAGAACCACATCGTCAGCATAGATGAGAATCAAACCAAAGAAAAAGAATTGGAGCAGAAAATTGAAGAATTTGATACACAACTAAAAAGTGATATGAAAAATATTGGGACTAAAGAAGAACAGCATGAGATTGAAGAATATTTAGCCACTGAATTGCAGAACAAAAGATTTGGCTTTGAAAAATATAATTCAAGTCTTCCATTCATTTCTGATATACATTCAAAACTGATTGTCACGCATGGAATCGAAGTAAAAGGTCTCAATGCATTTCCTATACCTCGAAAGGTTAACCAACAGAATTTGAAACTAGATTATTATCAATTTATTGCCAATGAAGAGAATGATGTGATTGAAACAGTGGATAAAAGAGAACTCATCGATTATATAGAGGTTTGAATTTTCTATATATAAAAAGGAATTGTTAAAATTGGGAAAAATAATCAATATCTTCTTGAGAAATCTCTTTTTCAGTATATACCTAGAATTGTGAAACTTATAATTAGTTCTGTGCATTTTGTTTGAGGTTAAATCATGGTTGAATTCGAATAGAATTTGACAATATAATTTTGACCACTAAAACTTTTTCTGACTAAATTACTCATTAAGGAACTAATTGAGTCTTTTTACTGAATATTTTTGGTGATTTAAACACAACTATATGGGACTTAAATGACTCTTTTAGTTAAAAAAAAGTATAAAATTAGTAGAAATTCGAAATTCAAAAAAAGAATAAAAATAGGTCTGTGATCTATGAATGAACATTAAATAATTTTAGAAAATAATGAGTTTAATGATTCAATTAGATTAATAAAAAGTTAATTAATGTCAATACAATTCAATATCTATATAGGTTTGTTCTACACTCGCATCGAATTTAATTGAAACAAATGGATTCATTGATGTTAATAATGATAAAAAACTACTCCAACACTATTTGACAGAAAATAGAGACGAATATGTTATGCTCAAGATTTATGACAAATTACTGAATGCTTTTAAAGATTGCAATCAGAATATAGACAAAAAGCAGAATAAATTTGTGGAAATTATTGAAAACAAACCAGAATTCGATTTAACAAAAGATATAATAAATCAAGTTTCGAAAAATGAACGCTTAATCCGACCGCTTCTGGATATTGTTTCCGAGAATAATATACCCCAAAAAGAAATGAAAGTACTTGAAATCAATTTGAGTTATGCTATAATGGCCACAGAGGTTGACAACCATTTATCGTGTGCAGTTTTATATCCAATAAGTGTTGACTACACTATAGTTAATAATTCAATTGAAACAATGCATGAAGATTTCAAAAATAAATCATTTAAATTGAATGAATGGGATCACGAAAAGTCTTCTTTTCCTTCAGGCATAACTTCTATGGATCTTCTGATATATAAAGATACAAATAATGTGAAAGATGATAAACTCGGAAAGTTTTTACAAGAAGTTTATGAATCTATTGTCAGCAAAGGATTTCTATTATCTGTATTTCGGTATAAACTGACAGAACCAGAACTTGTTCTTAAACAACTGATTGGAGAGAACTCAATAAATAATTTAATTTTGGAGCAGAGGATAAAACACTTCGAAGAATTGGCACAAAAAATTGGGTTCAAAATGGTTTGCCGTAAATCTGATTCAATCGGTTCATTAGCTATACTTTTCCGTAAAATTATTCCAAATAAAGCCATAAATCCTGAAAAGATTCATTTGATTGAAATCAATAGTGATTATGAAAAATGGTTTGATTTGCTTAAGAATAAGATCAATGAGAATAAAGAGAATGAAAGAAAAGATGAAAATATTTGGCTCATTGCAAACGATTCTTCGATTAATGGCATAATAGGACTCACGAATTGTTTACGATTAGAGCCCGGCGGAGAAAGAATACGATGTATTTTTGATTATGATCAACAGTTAAATTTTCCCGTTAATTTCAATGAAAAACCATTCTCTGATATATTTATCAATGATTTGGCGATAAATGTAATAAAAAATGGAAAATTGGGGACTTATAGACACTTAGGATTACCTAAAAATTATGATCAAATCGAGACAAATGAATACTTCTTGAACTGCGGAATAACTGGGGACCTATCAAGTATTCAATGTTTTGACTCAAAAAACATTGCATTCAATAAAACCTCAATCAATTTTGATAACAAGATTTATAATCAGATCCGATGTAGTGTATATTGCAGTGGATTAAACTTTAGAGACGTTATGACAGCTTCAGGTAATTATTATTAACTTTTTCCCGATAAGCATAAAATACCGAAAGATTATCTAATTATTATTAATAAATTGGTCAATTTATTTTTCGAACTTACCATTAAAAATTGATTTCTAATCTTAATCAATAAAATTTTAAATCAATTTTTCATGAATAAATTGAAATGTTGATTTTTAAAAATCTCAGGTAGAATATTGAGTCTCGTAAGTTTATTCAATGACTGTACAATCGGTACTGAATTTGCTGGACGTCGTACTGACACTGGAGAACGAGTTTGTGGGTTTAGAATTAATCAATGTATGGCTTCATTTGTTGACGTGTCAGAAGATTTTTTGACTGCAATACCTGAAAACTGGTCAATGGAAGACTCCGTCACTATTTTTACCACTTATTCTACTGTTTGGTACGGACTTATAGAGAGGGCTCAACTCAGAAAAAGTATAGGATTTTCATTCAATCAATATTTTTATATTTAGTGAATTTTCTATTTCTAACCAGATGAAAGTATTCTTATTCATTCGGGAGCGGGTGGTGTCGGACAGGCGGCGATATCTGTTTGTCAGTACTATAACTGCGATATTTTCACAACTGTTGGAAATGAAGAAAAGAAAAAGTTTTTGATGACTGAATACAATATACCTGAAGACAGAATATTCAGTTCACGCGATACTCAATTCGAGTACAAATTAATGTCGATAACAGAGGGAAAGGGAGTTGATTTAGTTCTCAATTCATTAACTGGTGACAAATTGGAAGCGAGTTTTCGATGCGTTTCAGACAACGGAAGATTTGTTGAAATTGGAAAATATGATTTACAACTGAATAAACAGTTAGGAATGTTTGCATTCTTGAGAAATATATCCTTTTTGGCCGTTACTATTGATCTCGGATTGTTTTTGAAAGCCGAATCAACTAAAAAGTTTTTCGATTGGATGCATGAAAATTCATCCAATGGTTGTATTAAACCAATTAACAGAACTGTGTTTGAAATAACTGATGGAGAAAAAGCCTTTAAATATATGTTAACGGGTGTACACATCGGGAAAATTGTGTTTAAAATAAGAGAAGAAGAACCCAATAGAATAGTTAAAAATGATTTCAGTTCTACACTTAGATTAAATGCAATCGTTAAGACTTTTTTCGATCCAAATAAAGTTTATATAATAACTGGAGGTTTGGGTGGATTTGGTCTTGAGTTATGTCACTGGATGTTATTCAGAGGCGCCCGAAAAATAGTCTTGACTTCAAGAACAGGATTGAATACTAATTATCAAAAGTATATTATCAATCGTTTGGAATCGTTGGGAAAACAGTATAAGGCGTTTGAAAGCGAGATAATTGTATTGACCCATAACTCGCATACTATAGAAGGTGCGAAACAACTCCTCTATGACTCAGAAAAATTAGGACCCATTGGAGGTGTATTTCATTTGGCTGTTGTTCTCAAAGATGGTTATTTAGAAAGTCAAACAATTGACACATTCAGAGAAACGTGTGAATCAAAAATCAGTACTTTTGCGAATTTAGATAAACTGTCGCGTGATTTATGTCCACAATTAGATTATTTTGTAGTATTTTCGTCTGTCAGTTGTGGTAAAGGAAATGCCGGACAAACAAACTATGGTTTTGCAAACTCGGTTGTCGAACGAATTTGTGAAGAGAGACGAAGAGATAATTTACATGGTTTAGCCATTCAATACGGTCCTATCGGTGATGTCGGACTGTTTGCAGACAACGAAACATTGGATAAAGTTGCCGGCATCATAAAGCAAAGGATAAATTCGTGTTTAGAAGTTTTGGACAAATTTCTCCAAATTCCGTATTCAATACTCTCAAGTGTAGTAAGTATTGAAAATATTTAAATATTTTTTGTTTTTCTGGCGCATAATGAAGTTTATTTTATTCAAAAACGATTTACATGAATCATAACTGATTCAAAGTCTTAGTAAAATTTGGACTGAAGATTTTTCAATAATGGTTTAGGTTAGGTCTAAAATAAAAAGCAAATGAAGACGGGTAGTAAAGAAGTCCTCTAATGAGTTTTCCCTAACATATGTATTATATTATTTTAGATTTTATTGATTGAATGAGTTGTGTTCAGAACTAACTGATATAAGTTCTTAGAAACAAAGAAATAGTCTTATAATTATGAGTCAGTGTCAGAACTTTTGGTTTTTCCAAACATTTTTCTATAAATATAAATATTATTGACTCATAATATATCAATCAGTGATTCATCTGATAACTTATGAATATTGAAGTCTTATCAGTGATTAATAGGTTTAAACAGCATTTTATAAGCCATATTCACTAACATTATTCTTTACTAAAGTCCTTCGAGTACAGGTATTCAATAAATCTAAAATAATATAATACATATGTTAGGGAAAACTCATTAGAGGACTTCTTTACTATCCGTCTTCAAATGGACTAGCTTAATTAGACTTGAGGCCCTGTAATTTATTGCATACATTTCAGTATATTTATTGATAGAATTATTTCTCAATCGCTTATCAATCAATTTTTACACTTTTCAAATTAAAAAATATTGAAAAAGTGTTTCAAAAATATATCAATTGTTGACAATGAAAATATAAATTTCAATCCGAAATTTTTAGGTCTTAAAGTCTTGTTTAAAGTTAAAGATTTAGATCATATCCACGTCTAAAGTCTAAAAGATTTTTAGATTGAGGTCTAGTATCCAAACAAAATGATTAAACTTGAAGTCGAAATCCAATAATTTAGACTCTAAGTCTAGACTTTACGCAGCATAACATTGTTCAATCGGTAGAAAATTTAATAATCATAATCTTTTTTCAGGAGAGAGCAAACAGACAGATACAATCGGGTTCTTATGAAGAGAGAGTGATTGCTCAGATTTGGGCTGCACTAAGAATTGATCCAAAGACTACACCAAATCATTTAACACTCGGAGAATTGGGAATGGAATCTATGGTTGCGATTGAGTTTCAACAGAGCTTAGAACGAGAATTCGATATTAAACTCAGTTTGAATGATGTCAAACAGATAACTATTAAGCAAATCAAGGATTTTCATACAGGAAATAAACAAGAGATTAAAAAATTTGCTGAAGATTTGAAAAGAGCCAGAGCTAACTTGTGTCGAATCAAGTTTATTATACCAGATGAAACTCATATTAAACTTAATGTTTCACAAAATGGTAATCCTATATATTTTTTGCCACCAATAGAAGGAATATTTTCAACACTTGAAAATCTCGCTAAAAATATAAAAAGACCTGTAATTGCTCTCAATTGGACACAAAATATGAAGAATTTGAAAACAATCAAAGAAATAAGTGTTTATTATACAGAATTGCTGAAGAATTTATCACCGAATGGTAACTATGATATTGTCGGCCATTCATTCGGTGCACTCATTTTGAGAAAAATGCTTAGAAACGCACCGATTCGTAAAGCAGTAATTATCGATATCTTATCAAAAATAGATTTTAAGGAAATTTCAGATAATGATGAATTCGAATTCTTTATGAGTTTTATAACTCAAAATTTTCCAATCAATTTAAAAGAAAAGATGTTGAGAGATTTCAAGGCTATTGAATCAGTTGATGGGAAATTGAAGAAATTGAGCACTGAGTTGAAAGAATTTTGCGGTAAAAGTTTGGTCAGTAAGGATTTGGATGAAATTCTGTCCGATTCTTATTCAAGAGGAAGAATGATTATAGAATATCAGAAAAATAAGTCGAATAAATCCAAACAATTAAGAGTTGATATAGAGAAGAAATTGTTGAAAATGGATGGAAAGCTTTTTATAATTAAACCTCATTCAGAAACAGAGGTTATCAACTTATTTGACATGATTGAAGAATTCTATTTTGTTCGGGTGGAGGTATAGAAACTTTTCGGAATTTTGTTTCTCTACTTTGTTTTATTCCTAATTTTATCTGAATTGAACTTTTTTCTAGGATTCAAATGGAAAAGTGAATGTGGAAACAGTGAATGCAGATCTGGATGAACTTTTGACTGGAAAGTCTAATGAAATATCTGAACTTATAAACAAATATCTCCAATAAGTTTTATATTAATACTGAAAACTTCAAAATGATGAAGAAATTAAAACTAATAAACTTTTAGATTGGAAAACATATGTCTCTGAGTATATTTACATATTTTATATTAAGTAATGAGCAAATAAACCATTACTAAATCTTGTAATTTAGAAGATTTCGTTTAAAATAAATTACTAATGCTTGAATTCACTAAATTCTTATTAATCTATTAAAATTTTCATGTACTTTTATTTTAATAGAGACCGTACTGACATCTATTATCTTACTTCACAGTATTTTTATATGGAAGTTTTGAAAATGTCTATCAGATGTCAGAACACGTTCTATTATATCAATTAGTCTTTGATTAAAAAAAACTGCAAAATTTTAAATTTCCAATTTTGAGTTAAGCCTAGCGTTGGAAAAATACGTGAAAAAATTTTTGCTCATGTATTATTCATGTATATGATGTACGCCGTTGCAAATAATGATTTATCCCCCCTCTGGAGCAAAAACGATGCTAAATAAAGGGAAACCGATTTGATATTCGGATTCTACGTAAAAAATACATCAAAATTGAGTATTTCAATTTTTTAACTTAAGCTTGTAACATGCCAATTGTACAATAACCAATATTTTCTATTTATTCTCGGATATTGGGATAAAAAATTCCAGAGCAATGCAATGATGATAAATTAACTAGAAATTATAAGGAGAGAAACATTTAGAAATTAGTTTGAAATGGCAAATTTTGATGAAACAGTATTCTTCGGGAATGATCTTTGATAAAACAGGAAATTTTGGGAATAAATTAAACTTGAAAAAACGAAAAATTATCGGCTTTCCATGTATTATACATGAGCCTCGAAAAATGGTCATGTATCATACATGTATAATACATTTGATGTATCGATTCCAACGCTAGTTAAGCCAATGAAAATTTGTATTCTAAATAGCTTATGTGCAGACTCGAAGGATTTTTTTGAGAAACTATTGAAAGCTTTATAGAACTGAACTTATGATTTTACTCATATTATTGTATGTAAACTCAAAGCGAATTAAAGTATTACTCTTTAGTTTTAAATATACTGATAGTATAATTAATAAATCATATTAAATAAAGTTTTTTGAGATTTTTCTTAGAAACCCAATAAAAAATAATATTATAATTATAGAAATAGATTGACATTAAGCCCAAAAATGTTCTAATGATAAGTTCTTATATTGAATAAACTTTTTTGAGATTTCTTTATGGAAACAGAAAAAATAGAAAGTTTTAATTTTATAATTCAATTAAATTATTGAAACATTGAAATAAAATAAGCGAAAAAAACATGAAATCGTGAAAATATTTCAATTCTTTGCTTTTTCATCAGGACTCAGTTGATTAATTTGTCCCAAAAACAGAATAACACCATTTATTGAATCTCTGATCATGTAAAGAAACGGATGATCGGCTTTAAATTCAATTGAATTTTGCCTAAAAGTAACCATTCTTGTGCTGATAACAATACCGGTCACTGCCGCTGCTTCTGTTCCGTCTTCATTAACATCAATAACAACTCTATGAAGAATTTCCGATACCTCGAGATCTTTTTGGCCACTAATTCGTGATAAGTCGGGATCATCCAAAAAGTTCTCATATTCAGGAATTTTTCTGAGTAATGAAAGCAATTCATACTTTTTTTCTACTTTGAATTTAGGTAAATAAATATTCACTCCATTCATAGACATTGATTTTAAGGCTGTTTTTAAGTTTTCTGAATTCAATTTTGATTTAAGCTGTTCTAACCCAGTCTTATCTTTAGGTAAAAGTATATAAAAACATATTTCGTTTCCTGCATACGGCATCTCAAGAATTTGTGAATTAAGTTCTTCACTAAATGTATAATTCCATGTTTTGGTTTTGAGAG
>JAQFXV010002475.1:0-10315 GCA_034694065.1 Camisia spinifer
CAACCCGCCCGAACCCGACTTTTTTAGCTCCAACCCGGGCCCGCCCGAACCCGCCCGAGCCCGATGTTCATCTCTAGCTCAGATCTTATATAATTTGTTTTGAGCGTTAAAATTGAAATATTTATAAATATTTCAATACTTTTTGCAATACTTAAACTTGAATAAAAATAAGTTTCAAGTTTTTTATCAGTCGATTCATTGATTATTAAAATTGATTGCATTCATAAGTTTTGTTTAAATGAATTGAGCGCTTTATCATTTTGTGATTAATTTTAAATGATTATATCATAGAAACAGTTTTACCCATTTATTTATCTCTTCAGCGAAAACTAGAGTTAACTGCATTACATTTTAAGATATAACGCAAATTATATTAAAACCCAACAGTAATTTTGATTTTATAAACTTTTTCAAGTTCTTCATAAAAAATTAATTGAAAGCAAGTAAAAGTGTTTTATGTGTTTGTCTTCTCTTCTGGAGCAACAGTTATATAAAATGTGTTAACTAAATATGAAGTCATTTTAATCGATTAAAGTTTTTTAATTTTGATATTCATTCAAAATGAATCATTACTCAGATTTGATCAGTATTTTATTGATTGGTAACGGAATAGATTAGACTCTCATTGACTATTGAAAAAGTTATTCCTTAGATTTATACAAAATGTTTTCTGCTTTGAAATTAAATGCATTAATAATTTTGTAAACATTGTCAGGATTTCATCATAAATTACATCATACTTTTCTATAGAAATAGTGTCTGTCATTGTATTAAACCAAACACATGATTGCGTCATAAACTGGTTCACAAACTTTCATGTTGTTGAATATCATGTTGAATCCTATAAATAGACACTGCATTCAATTTTTAAATATTAAAGTATTAATACTTTTATTATAGTTTGGCCTTATATTAAGACAGTTTAAACTTTTTTTATTCTCTAATAAAACTTTTGATTAGGATATGTTCTAAAACAAATTCATAATGTTTCACAACTCTATTAAATTACAATATTTTTGAATCATTAAAACACGTCATTAAAAGCTATTATTAAATAAAAGCCTACATTTTAAAAGTTTATATTTAATTTAGTTTGTGTTTAATTATATTTAATAATTAATCATTTTATGATTTTAATCATATAATTATAATTTTCAATAAAATATTGCTCACAATTCCTATTAGTATATAATTGATTTACTATTTATTTATCGTTATTAATTAATTAATTTCTTTTTAAACTAAAGGTATTGCATAAGCCTTAAGGGGATAATACTTTCAAAGTGATGGATAACAAAGTTGGGTAATATTTATTTATTTATTACATTAACTAATATTAAATTTTGTTTTATTTGCTTTAATTAATGAGAAAGACTTGTGAAGGAAGAGTTGTGTTGGTTTTGTAATAAATCAAATGAAGTGATTTCGACTAAAATTAAAACTTCGTGGAATTGTATTTATTGTCATCAATATAACGGCTTTTCACAGGTTTTACTTTTTAATCATTTTGTCAATGGGTATAACATAAGGGTTGGGTCTATTAGTGTTTTCGAACTAATACCATAAAGATTGATAAATAGTTTGATTCATTTAATAGAATTGAGAAAAAAGATACCACACTTGTCCTGATCGACCCCAACTTGACCCCAATTTTGATTTATTTTTCATATAGAATTCTGGGAATAATTCAAGAGCAAAAGAAATGGCATTTAAACTGAACATTGAGTTCGATATAACCAAAATTGAAATGAAAAAACTTAATCCACCGAATAATGATTCAAAATTATTGGCTTTCACTTTAGAAAATGTATTAACACCTAAAGAATGTAAATCATTGATTGAAGATTCAGAACAATGTGGTTATTCTGAAGCTATGGTAAATGTTTACGGAAATGTTGAAGTACTCAACACTCAATACCGAAAAAGTTCGCGTTTTATCATTGATGACAAAGAGTTTGTTACGAATTTATGGTCACGTATTTCTCCTTTTATTCCACAAACATATAAATCACATAAAGTTATTGGTCTTAACGAACGTTTAAGATTTTTACGATACGATTCGGGAGATTTTTTTGCGCCGCATTCGGATGCATGTTATGTAAGACCTGATGGTTCAGAATTAAGTTTAATAACAATACAAATCTATTTAAACGATGGATTTTCTGGCGGAGAAACTTCTTTCTTGAGTCGAAAAAGTGGTGAACGATTAGCAGTTGTGCCCAAAACAGGAATGATTTTGGTTTTTGATCAGCGTCTATATCATGAGGGATCAAAACTTATTAATGGAAGAAAGTATACAATACGTACTGATATTATGTTTAAAAAATAACTTTGAAAATCTTTTCAATTATAAAAAATTTAATTAAATTATATATAATCGTAATATTAAATAAAGAAAATGTTAATACATTTTACACTTAAATCACATTTGAATTAATAGAGTAAACAGTATATTATTGTTAATCCATTCGATGTGAGAATCAGTTAGCATTTGATAATCATTTAATGAAAACTTATTATAAACTTTTATTTTTTAAGTGAAAAACTGTTTTGTAAAATAAGTTTTTCTATATATTTTTAATAAAATCGATTTAAAGTAAAGATAATATTAAGTGTTCAGAAAAGAATTGTTTTAAGAAAGAGTTTAATAAATTATTTAATTAAGTTATACTATTATTAGTTTATTCGTTTGAAATTAAAATACACATTGAATGTCTTCAAATATGGATAACTATCTTTCATATTATGTTAAAAATATTAAATAAGAAATCTTTCCCTCAAAAACTATAAGCAAAAAAGGTTTGATCGGAATTGTGAACGAAAATTAAATTTGATGTGAAGATTACATTTATTACAATCGAGAACTACTTCTGTAGTTTATCATATCCTTGTATGCAATGTTATAATTCTCATACTCACTGATTACAAATGGTTTATTGGAATTGAAAAGTATAAAAAGGTGTTCAATTAAGATTACTTTTTTGCTAATAAAGAGGAATTTTGAATACATGACAATGTTATTCATAATTATATCAATACTTTTTTCAATTATTAGCATTAATTGTTCAAAACTTCCAGAAAGTTGTGGAACTAATGGTCATCTTTTGAATGAGTTTTCATGGAGGATAGTTGGTGGACAACCAACTGGTCCGGGAGAGTGGCCGTGGCAGGTGGCCATTAAACGGAGAAGCAATCTTAATGGACAGGGTGTGACCGCCTGGTGTGGCGGCACTATCATTAACGAAAGTATTGAGCCTTAATATGTTCATTATTTTTCAAAGTTCTATCAAAGATAACATGAATTCAACTCAATCAGTAAATTATTAAGTTTATTTACTAATCAAATTTCAGACTGGATATTAACAGCAGCTCATTGTGTGAACAGTGATCCTAAAACTCAATCATATAATATTTATTTGGGTTTTAATGATCTCAATAAACAAGTTGGACAAGAATTGATTCGTTCAGTAGTTAAGGTATTATGAATTCATTGGTTTCACTCCATTCAATGTTTAAGATAAATATTAATTATTTTTAATAAGTTTTGAAAGTTTTTTGAAACTAATTTTGAAACTATTTTAACAATAAAATTTTGAAAAAGAAAACTAATACTTAACTACTCTATGCTTTCAGATCGTGAAACATGAGAAATGGAATTTTGATCTTAAAGTATATGACATCGCATTGATTAAAATGGATGAAAGCATCGATTTCGTTAATAAGCATAAGTTTTTACACCCAATCTGTTTGCCAAACACTACCAATGAATCAAGAGATAAATGTTATGCCACTGGTTATGGATATCAAAGCGAAAGTATGCTTTAATTAATATTTATATCAAAGAATATTTCATTAAAGATTAGAGAATTCGAGAAAGATATAGCACTAAATATACTGGTAAAGCATTTATAATTCAATCAATTATATTCAAGTTGAAAAATAAGGAGACCTTAACTACTAGTTATTTGAATGAATTTAAAGCTATATAAAAATAAATAACTTTTTTGTACTTTACTTGAAAGTAAATATTTGAAAGTTCTCTTCTATAGATAGTAAGTAATGATTAATTTAATAATTGGTTTGAATGCTTATATAGACGACTCAACATCTAAGAAATTGATGAAAGTTTCTGAACCAGTTTATGACTTATCGAATTGTTCATTAAAAATGGGTTCGAGCATTGATAAAGAAAGAAATATATGTGCGGGTGGGGATAATAGAGGAGGTTTAGGTACATGTAAAGGAGATTCTGGTGGACCACTTCAGTGCCAATCAAGTGATGGAAAATGGTATCAAATTGGTGTTGTTTCATGGGGTCAGCCCTGCGCTCACGCAAGTGTTCCCGATGTTTTCACACGAGTCGCTTTTTTTCGAAACTGGATTGAAGATATTATACAAAAAGATTAAAGCTATATTTGTTAAAAGTTAATTTATGTAATTCATTATTCCTTTTTAGTTAATTTTTCGATAAATCTATATAAGAATTTCATTTATAGATTTAGTTTTTCTTATTTATAAACTCATGTACAGCTGAGGAGCAATTGTTATGCGTTGAGATGTGATGATAGGGAAGAGACATAAATTTTTGATACTAACAAATAATCCGTTTCTTATTGAATAGAAAAATGCTTCAAATTGAACTTTGAATACTTTCAAGATTATAGTTTCATAAAAAAATTCTTTTGTTTACAGGACTCGAAGTCTATGACTTGAAAGTTTCTGAGCTAATCATTAAGAACTTGACTAAAACATTTCAATACAGTTCTCAATAAATTGCAAAACTCTAACGGATATGATGCTAACATATATTTTTCTAACTGTATGTTTTTTCGACTTATGAATTGAAAAAATCTTGGCAAAAACATTCAAATATTTGACAAATAAATTTGTAAAATTTCGATAACAATTGAATGAAAGCATTTCAAAATCTCAAAACACAATCAAAGAAAAGTTTTTCATCTGTAAGCAATTTTAAGCTTAAGCAAAAGTTAGGTTAAGGTAAGCGACAGTGTTTAATAGCTAACAAAACGCCCAAAATGAAAGTCTAGTCAGTTATTATGAACAAATGTTAAGGATATTTTTCTATTATTTTTCAATAAGCTATTCCTTTGCGAATTTGGTATTAAATAATTTGTTGAATCAACATTCTGAGTATTTATTGAATGAATTGCGCAATTTTTTGAATGAAAGAGCAAAATTGAGAATGAATAAATAATATTTGGTCTCATTGATTAGATTGTTCCCAGAGTTGTGCTTCTATTAGGATCCCTAAACTAAATGTCAGATATACAGTAGAAGCAGGATATTATCACATGGGAAAATCATCGTATGTTTATTATTCTTATATTAAGCTTATACCGGTTTTCTCCAGAATATAAGCAGATGGTAACCAATCAGAGGGAAAACTCACGAGTTGTTTCAATTCTGTATAAAGAGCTATTTCAATGGTATAGAAAAAAATTTAAAGTAAATTTTTTAAAAAACATTCAGCAAAAGTACCAGAAATATCATCTAAATTCATAAATCTGTAAATTAAAGAATTTAAAATAATACTAAAAATGTTGATTGAATAGATTCAACATTAAAGACCAACCAATAAATAAAGACATAGAAAATTACAAAACTCACAAGTGGTAATTTTTTAGATAATTCTTTCAAAATGCTATCATTTTTATGATAAAATTCAATTTTTCTCATTCTTAACTAAAAGCAATAAAAGCTTATCCTTTAATGAAAACGATACCATTTGCTCCCTTTTCATAAAAAGTGTCAGTTCAATAAAATGTTTTATTATTTGATACTTTCATTTCTAGTTGTAATCAATTGTTCAAAACTTCCAGAAAATTGTGGATCGAATGGAAAACTTTTCAATGAATTTTCATGGAGAATAATTGGGGGCCAAACCTCTGCTCCGGGTGAATGGCCGTGGCAGGTGGCCATTAAACGGGAAACTCGTATTCTTGGAGAAAATATAGTTTTCTCCAATTGTGGCGGAACTATAATCAATTCTGAATGGATTCTTACTGCAGCTCATTGTGTAAATAGCGATCCCGAACCTCAATCATATAATATTTATTTAGGTTATAATGATCTCAATAAACTGGTTGGACAAGAATTGAATCATTCAGTAGTTAAGGTATTATGAATTTTATTTGTTTCACTTCATTCCATATTTCTATTAAATATAGAAACTTTCATCATTTTAAATAAGTTTTAAATAAATAAATATTTTTCAAACTTTCTTAACCAAAAACATCATTTTTTGATAATAAAATTTCAAAAGCGATTATTTAGTAAATTAAAAACACTCGACCATTAAATGCTTTCAGATCGTGAAACATGAAAAATGGAATTTTGATCTAAAAGAATATGACATCGCATTACTTAAAATGAATGAAAGCATTGATTTCGTTAATAAGCATAAGTATTTACACCCAATCTGTTTGCCAAACACTACCAATGAATCAACAGAAAGATGTTATGCCACTGGGTTTGGGTATCAAAATGAAAGTATGATTTAAAAAAAAGTTATAAAGAATAAATAATTTGATTTTTCGCTTTTAATCTTTGTATAGATGGCTCAACATCTAAGAAGTTGATGAAAGTGGATGAACCAGTTTATCCAATATCGATGTGTATGAAAAATATGATTGATATAGATAAAAATAGGAATATATGTGCGGGTGGGGATAATAGAGGAGGTTTAGGTACTTGTAATGGAGATTCTGGTGGACCACTTCAGTGCCAATCAAAAGATAGAAAGTGGTATCAAATCGGTATCGTTTCATGGGGTGAGCCGTGCGCTCACGCAAAGGTTCCCGATATTTTCACACGAGTCGCTTATTTTCGAAACTGGATTGAAAATGTTATACACAAATATTAGAGTCTACAGAATATTATTTAATCAAATATTTATTGATATAATTAGCTCTTTATAACTGTATTTATATTTAAATCTATGTAAAAATTTCAAATTATTAATAAAAAAGCACTAATTTAAATATAACTATAAAAGCCAAGTCGTCAAATCAAATGAGATCTTATTTTGAAAAGTGCTGTTTGGAAGTCCTCTAATAAAAAAGAATTTAATTAATATTTGTCGAGTATTGAAAATATAGTCGTTCTCAATACTAAAAACACAGCTAAGTGTCATTTAATACACTTTCTTCTCTGATAATTTGATAATTTTATAGCTAAAAATACTTGAGTGCAAATCATGAAAGGATTTTAAATAACAATTAATTGTGTTTTTCCATTTTTGATAACCAGTATAGATATTCAAATTAGAGTTAATTTAAGTTTTTTCTTGAAAAGATACTGTTCTCGACTCTCAATCGTGATTTTCATTCCCATTAAAAAAAATTTCTGATAGCAGTTATTTAATTGAAACAATCGAATAAAATTGGAGTCTAATATTTGATAAGTATTTCAAAGTTAGTCGAAAATTATTTTCAAATATATTTTAAAAAAATTGATTGAAATTGTTGAGAAAAAACCTAATGATTTCCATTAGAGCGTCAAATATTGTATCAATACTTATCTCACAATAAAGTGTTATTAGTATTGTGAAATCGATATTATTAATCAGAAAGTTAATAATAAATATTTATTGAATTCCATTCATATTAGACTTAAGTCACGAGGCATTGAGCGCAAAGTATAATGGCTTATACATAACTCATGACAGTAAAAAATCTTATAACTTCTTTATCATAATTTGATATATTCATTAAGATAGTATTCAAATAAAAACAAAAAAGAAACTAATTTCTAAATAGTTTTGTAATCAAAGGAAACAATTTCTCTTATTTACTTTTCTTGATAGCGAAGGAAAAAACAAATATTTATTTATTACTAAGTTTTATAAAGAAATAGAGCAACGATTTATTCTTTAACTATTTCGACATTAATCATATGGCATTCAAATGCAGTTTTCACGTAATTTTTTGGTATAAATAGAGTAAAAAGATTGGAAATAAATTTATAATCGATAAAATTAAATAATCAAAATGTTTATGAAAATTTATTTTTGTATAGCTATCTATGTATTATTTCTCAATTTCTCCATTACTTATTCATTAAACCTGACTGAAAGTTGTGGTGAATCTAATGTTAAATCAGTGGAGTCTGATTGGAGAATAGTTGGTGGCAGTGAGACTGCATTGGGTGAGTTTCCGTGGCAGGTCATGTTGACCAGAGATTTCACTAATGATGAAGACGAAGATATGGTTGAAATGTGTGGCGGAACTATTATCAACTCTCAATTTATTCTTACTGCTGGTCATTGTGTACGTTCCAAAGATGTGACTGAATATAAAGTATATTTAGGACAACATGACTTGACTAGAAGAGAAGGAACTGAAGTCTTAGCTCGAGTGGAAAAAGTAAATAATTTCACTATTTTTAGGAAAGATTTAAAATAAAACTTATTTTCAAAAAGTAATGAGAACTAAATTCAACAAAAAACGATTTAATGTCAAAGAAAATTTTTTATTCTTAATTTATATTTAATAATATTTTCTCATTAATGTTTCTTTTTATTCAAAGCTTATACCACATGAAGGCTATTCTGAAAGATCGACACTCAATGACATTGCTTTAGTGAAAATCAAAGGAAAAATTGATTTTAAAAATAGTCATAGATTTTTGAAACCTATTTGTTTGGCTTCACCGACAACAGAATCCGTAAGAGATTGTTATGCAACGGGGTTTGGACTAAAAAGATCAAGTAAGAAATTTGAAAATAAGTAATTAAAGCAAAACAATTAAAATCAAATTACGAATAATAGATGGTCCAAGTTCAAACAAACTTTTAAAAGTTTATGAACCTATATATGATTTGACTACATGTAAAGCGAAACTTAAACACGTTGACTATAAGACCAATATTTGTGGTGGAGGCAGAATTTCAGCAAATTCAGGAACTTGTATGGGTGATTCTGGTGGTCCTCTTCAATGTAAGGCTACTGATGGCAAATGGTATCAGTTTGGCATCACTTCTTGGGGTATTCCATGTGGAAATCCAGGTTTACCGGACGTATTTACAAGAGTTTCTGCTTATTATAATTGGATTCAGAAGACGATCAATAAATATTAATTTAGAAATTTTGTACTTTCTATTTCATCTTTAAAGGTTGTTTACAAATAATTATGCCATAATTGTTATACATTCTTATACAGAATAATTTACTTTAAATAATGAATTTAAATAAATCTCACAACAGAATACTGATTCTCCATTCATGAAAATCTAGGCTTAAATTTTGAATCACTTTAAAAGTTTAAAATTTAAAATTATCTCAAAATGTATGAAATAAATGTCAAATAAATCTAATGATCACTATCTTAATAATTTGTTCAATTCTTTTATTACTTATTGTATTAATAATCTTTCGACGAATTGTTTTTAAATCTTCATAAAGAAGAATAGAATTTAAGGCTAATTTTGGTGAAATTCTTGTGAATGTGTTATTAATATTTTTAATGAATATCTTTAACCTCAAAAATTTAATCACAATTTATATTGATTCATATACAGTCACGCCATGAAAAGCTTGCAGATTAACTTATTATTCATTCTGATAACGCTTATGTTTTCATTTGTTATCATTCTTATACTTATTGAGTTGAAAAGTTTAGAACTGAAAATCTATGAATAATTCTGTAATAATCGATACAAATTTATTTAAATAGAATTATGACTATACTCATGGATTTCAATGATAACAAAGAAAGATAAGCGTTATCAGAATGAATCATAAGTTAATCTGCAAGCTTTTTATGGCGTAACTGTACAAATTATTCCTTTCATTCTTTAAAACCATATAACTTATAGCAAGTAAAGATATAATATCTAAATAGCGTACTTAAAAAATTTCCAACTCAAAATATTGTTGGAAGGCATATCAATATACTCAACTCAAGTAATATTTATCACTCTTTGAAAAATATATGCAATTATAACATATTGATTCACATCAACACATTATTAATGATTTACTCATCCAATATTTCTAGTATTTTCTGAAAAAATTATTAAAGTAAACATAAAAATTGAATTCCACTTCAATTCATATACTTGTTTAAACGAAATTGGATCACAACGATCAAGACTTATATTCACTATTATATAAGGGGATGTTTGAAAAAGTTTTCGACACGTGTCAACTCAAAAAATTCTCTCAAATTTATAAAATATTCCAATTTCAAAAAATAAATTTAAGTACTCAAAATTTAATTTTAAAAGCTTTCAAGGTATTTATAAATGCTTTTAGTTTAGGATAGAGACGAGCATCGGGCTCAAATGAGCCCGCCC
>JAQFXV010002476.1:0-10315 GCA_034694065.1 Camisia spinifer
TAATTTGATTTTTAACTTTGAATATTAAACTTGTTTAGCGATTCTTTCGATATTTTTACTTTAAAAGTTATTGATTGCAGAAGTGAGGCTTAACTAAATAGTTTTGAATCTTATCTTTAATTTCCAAGATCTTTAATTCAATGATATATAAACAAAAACATTTTTGGCTCCACTAAACTTTGACTGAATTTCATTTTATAAATGAATCCTTATTTCCTTATCTTATGCCTTAAACTGATTAAATAATTCATGAATCATATGTTTTGATTGGACTGAACTTTAATATATTGTATATATATTTTTGGATCGAAAATAGCTTGATTTTAGAAACTATTCACTTCTAATCACTGATGAGTTCCACTGTGTTCATAATTGTAGTGAAATTTCAAGATTTCTTACTCTTGTAAATGAAATCATTGGATTTTTTCAGTTTATAATTTCTAACTTCAATCACATATGACTCGTGTTTCTAATTCATCGCTATCGAAATCACATCATAATAATGGTCGTGTAGATAGTATTTACTTTTTCAGGTAAATTATAGCATAATTGATATAAAATTTAATCTTATTGTTGAAGAAATATTGATTAATTGTACATTATATGGAATAATAATATAATTTAACGAATAACATATTCATTTGGATATAATGTACTTCATTTGAATTACTTATCAATATCTAAATTCGAACCTTAAAGCCTTGAATAAGTAAAAGGCTAAGTACTTTACGTTCTGTACAACTTGTATGGACTTATCTTTAGGGTTCTTCAAGTGGAAAATTATTAATTTTTTGTAAAATTTGATTATATTATACTGAAAAATGTTGGTTTTGCGCAAACTTCAGATCAAATTTTATAGCTTTGAGTCTCACGCAAATAATGTGAAATGATAGGAGTTAATGATAGCAAAATTGTTATAAATATAGAAATTATTGACATAGCTTTAACTTAATTAGATAGGATATTATCAAACGAAAATAAAAATCTAATCACATTATGTGTTGTTGAGTATATCGTTATATTAATCTCATTTTCAACGATTTTGAGAAGTTAAATACGTCAATAGATTGTGATAATGGCAATAGAAGTAGAAATATATTAATGGCTTATTAAAAGTTTCCAATCATAAAGCAATTGTTTTTGAGCGAGTCCAGAAAGTGCGACTCTTGAAATGAGTACAGATAATAGCGTATAATTAAGAAATTATTAAGAAAATATTAAGAAAATGTTGCCTTCAATAACTTCTACTAATAGGGGAAACATCGAAAATGGTCGGATCGCATATCCAACAATGCCTGCAAACATGGATAGCAATACGACGATTGAAAATAATTTATTAAGTCCAATGTCAATACCAACTATTGAAATCCATGAATTAATTGTTAAGCAATCGCCAAATCATGACAATTATGCGCCGGTGCGGCAAAAGAGAACCAGTTATCAGAGCAATGATGAGAGAACTCCACTGATAAATGGCAAATATTCATCCAATGCTCACATGCCTTCTTATACTCAGTAAGACTTTAAGACTTTGTTTGTTTAAACTTTGTAACAACAACTTTCTAACGACAATCATAATGTTCAATGTTTAGGAACACTAATAACTTTCAAACAGATAAATCTGAGTCCATATATGACATGGAAGTTGAAGATAATTCAAAGCCTGCCTCAAAACTCAAATTCATCAAAATAATACTTCTCGGGTCACTCATTATATATACTTTGGTAAGTAATTAATTCAACTTTAACTTTTATTTAATTATTTAACTATTACTTAGTTTTTATTAATGATTGCGTCTGAACTCAACACTATTTTGTTCTTATTTAGTTATAGACTTTAGAATATTATCTTTAAAATATATAATTCGTTGGAAGTCATAATTGCTTAGCTTTCAGTTTTTCAACAACTCTATTATTGTTTTGTAAATGATAAAACTTTCAATTATAAGTTAATAGTTTGATATTTCTGTCAAATATTTTCTTAATATTCAATAGTTTATGACTATCTAATGATAGGAAAATCGATACTCAACTTGACTTTTGTTTGCAAAGTATAACAGTTCCCGCTTTTATTGATTACTTGATAGCTATTTATTATTTTTGATAAAATTTCATTTCAAACTTGAAAATATTAACTTTATTGATGTAGTTTTGATATGAGTTTCTTCAAGTAGTTTTATTTTTATGTTGCTATTAACTCAAGAATAAAGTCTTTATTTGCTTATGAGTTAGATCTAAAAAGTAATAAAGTTATGGTTAGCTATTATTCTCCAGATTAAACAAGTCATGTGTTCAGACTCTTCATTATAAATAAATTATTAATACTACAGGTCATGAACTGTCATCATATGACAAAATCTTATTTATTGAATATTTTTGCTTTTTGTAAGTCATTAAAAAAATTAAATGATAAAGTTTTCAGACTTAAAAGTTCCGAAAATATTGAACTTAAAAGAACAAATGCAGAAACATTTTCTCAAACATTTAAAAATCATAAACGATTCAACTTTTACTAAAGTTCAACTCATTTTGATTTTAACAATCGAATCAAATTTTTCAAATAAATCGCATTTTTAGATCTATTGAGTGATAAAAATCAAACTATAAAATAATTCAAAACTTATAAAAAATATTGAGATAATTATGATTCAATTTTGAAGAGTTGTCAGTAACAAAGTTAATAGAAAAATACATTTATGTTGAAAATATCAAATTTAGCTCAAATTAGACCTTAAAATGAAATGTTCAG
The DNA here is from genome assembly GCA_034694065.1 of Camisia spinifer. Classification (NCBI taxonomy): domain Eukaryota; kingdom Metazoa; phylum Arthropoda; class Arachnida; order Sarcoptiformes; family Camisiidae; genus Camisia; species Camisia spinifer. The sequence goes on from JAQFXV010002476.1 coordinate 2,750, forward strand.
TCTATGACATCTAATAATTTCATTTGATTAAAACTATAGATATCAATAATTGAAAGATTGAGTGGAAAGTTATCTGATATAAAACAAATTCCTATCATTCGAGATATATAATAATAATAATTGTTTTGTTTTATAGTTATAGTGAATGTGTTCTTACAAATACCAATATTAATTTTCCACTTTTGAATACATGAGACTAACTTCAAAATAATAAGCAATATTTTATCTAATGATTCAATGAACTCATATTTTTTTTACTTCGAGAATCTGATAGAATTATTCCCACGAAATCCAATATTAATTCTAAAAGAATTGAACGCATGATATTAGTTAGCAATAGTGTGTATGATCTATAGGTGAGACCGCACACAAAACTGTCAAAATCAAAATAATATAGGATTTGATTTGATTTTAGAATGTATTTTATGCTATTATTTGAAAAAATAATTTGTTTGTGCGAAATAAAGCATATAAATAAGATAAATTAGGATCAAAGATCATTCAAACTGAATGTTAAATCCTCTATTTGTAGATAAGCTTTATATTCATTAAAGAAAGACATGATGTTTGGAATAATGTCGCCGTTCGAAAGGACAATCCTGTTTACATCGATTTATCGGAATCATTGGATTTCATGTTTCCGGTTTGGAAATTGAAAGCTCGTTCTTCATTCGTATCCGATGAATACGCAAATCTCACCGATTATGACGTTCTCTTCACTATAATTCGTAACACCGATGATAATAAGCGAGAAGTATTGAAAGGTCCGTGGATTGCAGCGATTGCTCCCAATAAATTAGCACTTTATGTGGGAACTCATGAAGTCGAGCATACATTTGTTGTTAATAAAGAAGACTATTATGATGATGACGATCACTACCAGTTAAAAATCGAAACCAATCTCGAAGAATCAATTGGCATAACAATCAATATTTCGGGATTTTCTGAACTATCTCTCGATGGAATTCTATTGTCTTCAGCGGTTCTCATATTTTTATATTTTTTGATTATATTCGAAATCGTAAATCGAACTCTTGCTGCTATGATTGGCGCCACCGCTGCCATCACTTGTTTGACACTTATGAGAAATGTAAATGATCATTAAAATAGGATTGAAAGTAATTTATTTAAAACTTTTCCATTCTTATAGAGACCATCACTTGAAAAAGTTGTTTCGTGGCTCGACGTCGAGACTTTGTGTTTACTCTTTGGAATGATGGTTTTGGTGGCCATTCTTTGCGAAACAGGTTTCTTCGATTACATTTCAGTTGTGGTGAGCAATATTTCGACAATTTAACTCTTTTTTAAATTCTATTTTGATACAAATTTATAATTTATGTTATGTTATCTATTTATTATAATTACATCAATTATTGCGTAAATTATAAATTATGATAATATATAGGAAAATAGCTTACAATAATCGTTAAAACCTTGAAATCAATATTTCGATAGTAAATTATTATATATTTATCGAGATTAGAAAAGCATTTGTCTCTTGAATTAGTTTTACGAGTACTGATTTCCTTGAAAAGATATTTTGCATATACTCTGTATACTTAATTAAAGCTTTATGAAGGGGTGTTTTGATGAGAACATAAGATTATATTGAATACAATAAAGCTAAAAAACTGACTAATTTTCTATAGAATTGAAAATAGATTTTCATGTTAACTGTCTCAAAAAGATTTAGATTGAATGTACTCTTGAATGCGAATTCTAATCTCTGTTATAGTACCAAAATTTCAAGAAACCTCTAATTTCATTCCACTAGAATTAACTTTAAGGTCATTCCAATTCCATTATCAATTTTTTTAATATCCATATTTTGGAAACTATTCTATATTTACATAACATTATGAAATATTCTCAAAGAAAGTTTAGTAATAAACTGAATTCAGAAAACTTTTGCCAACTTTCTCAAAGTGAAAATAAAGGTTCTTTTGATGTATTTAAATCTGACATTTCACAAGTCTAAATATAAGAATTAAGATTAAAACTCGATATAACTTTAAGACGAAACAACTTTGTGCATAAATTGCTGGAAAGTTAAATCAATAATCAAATTTTCCCACAAAAAAGCTTTCACAAAAACTGATAAATTTGTTGCTAAAAATCATAGACATAATCTATCTTTGGTTTAATAGAATAGATAAAAAAGAGATTAGGTCTTATTCCGGAAGCAATCACTCATAACATTATCTTTGGCAATAAATTACACTAAAATGAAGAAAAATTGGCAATAAAGTAGTGAACCTTTTATTAGTCAAGAATTAATTACGCGATCGATTTATTTTTTGATATACAAAAGACTGGGATTTAATTGTTGACTCAAATGAGTTTACTTTGAGAGTCAGTTTTATCTTTGAGTTTATTTCAATATTTGCACAAATTTGCGTCATTTGAATATATAGAGAGAAGTAAATAAGATTAAAAAGCTATTATTTTTTATTTCAGGCTTTTAGATTAGCAAAAGGACAGACTTGGCCTTTAATATTAACGCTATGCATATTCACTGGTGTATTGTCCGCATTCTTGGACAACGTGACCACTATTTTACTTATGACACCCGTTACTATTCGATTGTGTGAAATCAAGAATATGGATCCAAAGCACGTACTCATTGCACTTGTTATCTTCTCTAACATTGGCGGTGCGGCCACTCCTGTTGGAGACCCACCCAATGTCATCATCATTTCCAGCTCTAAAATACAGCAACAGGTATAGAATGAGATCATATGACAAATATCCCACTATTTACATGTATTCTTCAGTTTCGATTACCTTGTTTATAAGTTTATTTCCAATGTTATCGTCTAATTGCAATCGATTTCTTCAGTTTAGAAAGATTTTAAATTAAAACTCAAACAATTTTTTAGTCTTAGCAAAACATTGAATATCAAAAGTGCTAAAAAAGAAAAATATGAATGATATTAATATTAATAAGTTTAATATTTGTTTCAAAGAAAACTTGAAACCCATTTCCTTGAAAATTTGAAGTTTGATTGACTTAGGAAAAGAAGTGGCCCTTCATTTGCCTCCATTTGGCACTACTATTAGATTTTGTAAAATTAATTTTTAGTAAAAAAGAGTTGAATATTGTTTGAGTTGAAAAGTATTTGTGACATCCTCAATATTTATAAATTTAAGAGAACTTAGACATTGTTAAATCTTATTGGCATTCAAATGATTCTTATATACACATTAAGGGTATTGACTTCGGGCGTTTCACTTATCACATGATGCCTGGAATTTTCTTTTGTTTCATCGGAGCAGTGGTTTTAATTAGAATTCTTTATCGCGATATTTCAAATCTTAAATTTCAAGAACCTCCAGAAATTGTCGGTAAGAATAATGCTTCATTTGGAAAGAAAAAAAAATTTCCACTAATTTAAGAAAAAAAAATTTCCACTAATTTAAGAAAAAAACATTTCCACTAATTTAAAAAAATAACTATTCTTAGAAATATTTTTTTAGATTTAGTTAGCATTTAACCAAATCTTAATACCTGATTCTTAACTGATTCCTGAGTGCAGGTAAAAAACGATTAATGGAATACTTGAAAACTGAAGTCGAAAATTTAGACAGCATTGATATTGAACAGAGAAGAAGGGAGGAAAAACACTTCCTTCCTTCGGACACCGATTCCTTCAATCACAACTCGAACCAATTGCATGTTCTCGAAACAGGAGATATTTATTTACAATCATCTAATGGTAAACTTGGAATTATTTGACAACTAACACACTTATAACGAATTTCCTCCTTTCTTCTCAAATGTTCTGCTAACAAATTAGTAAAAGTTTTTGTTTGCAATTTTCCGCTAATTTTGATTGTATCTTAAGTTTTAAGAAAAGCGCTAACTTTTGCTTAAGTTGATATTTCATCAGTTGATTAGTTTATTATTTCGATAATTCAAAGATTCCTAGCTATTAAAATGTTTGACGATTAAAATTTTTAATTAGAATTAAAGAGAGAAATAGATGTTTGGAAAAAAGCGTGCAATTCTATACCCGGTTATTCAAGAGATGAGAACTCAGTTCGAAATGTTCTCAAAAGAAAGGTAATGGCTCTCGAAAATTTGTTGCGTCAACATCTTTACGATTCAAAACCTGCTGATGATGATTATATCGCAACTCTAGCAGAACTTCAATCCAAAGTCAGTTTTAATTATGAAACTAATAATACATTAATTAATTATAAATTATTTATTTCAGTATAAAATCCGAAATCGGCCGCTATTGATAAAGTCAGCGATTGTTATGACATTAGTTATTAGTCTATTCTTTATGCAAAGTATTCCTAATTTGGATCTTAGTTTGGGTTGGATTGCAATACTGGGCGCTATTTTATTGCTAATTCTGGCAGATTTTGATGAATTAGAAAGTGTGATATCACGAGTCGAGTGGTCAACACTTATATTCTTTGCCGCACTGTTTGTCGTAATGGAAGCTTTGGCAGAGTTGAAATTTTTATGGTGGATTGGACAACTCACTCAGGATCTTATCAATTCTGTTCATGAAGATAACCGTCTTATTGTTGCCATTTTAGTGTTTCTTTGGGTTTCTGCTTTGGCCTCAAGTTTTATTGATAACATTCCTTTCACTACAGTTATGGTTAAGATAATTGAAGACTTAGCCGATAATAATGAATTTCATGTGCCTTTAACTCCACTTATTTATGCGCTCGCATTTGGAGCTTGTTTAGGAGGTTAGTCTATGCGTCAAATTCTATTTATATGTAATTTGTTTGAAGTAATTTTTGAGTTTCCGCTCCAATGAGAAAGATATGACTCATTTGACATACATTTGAAATTAGATTTGATTATTTAAAACATTAAAATTATTTGTTATTTTAAACAATGAATAGGAAACGGAACATTGATTGGTGCCTCTGCTAACGTTGTCTGTGCCGGTGTTGCCGAACAACACGGCTATAGGTTTACTTTCATGGACTTTTTCAAGTAAGAACAAATTTCAACTCTTAATTCATCTACAATACAATTAGCATTTCAATTCTGTCGTTTTGTCATTTAGTTATGCTATTTTCTAATTGTTGTTTCTGTACATATTATATCAGAGAAAGTTGAGATTTCTTTGTCTTTGCGCTGTTTTTAACAGCCTTTAGCATGAGATCACTTGAGTTTTGATTGGAGTTAAGCCAAAAACATGACAGAGTTCACTGTCATTGAAATGCAGCTTTCATTTGAAGCATAATTTAATATGAATTTGTTTTAATAGAGTTGGTTTTCCTGTTATGCTTTTGACAACAAGTATTGCTACGATTTATTTGATTATTTGTCATGTGGTTCTCGACTGGAATTATTAACTGAATCAAAGATCGATTTCATAAATGCATTCACTTTTATATAAATTAGTTTTAATAACAAGACATATATTTTGCGATTTATATTGATTTTTTAAGATTGTATATTCAATTCATTTTTATAAATATCATATAATATTGTAATTAAATTCATAAAAATACGAATTTTCTGTATTTCGAAATATTTATTTCACATTATACACAATCAGCTAAAAAGTTTGCGTATAAAATAAATGGTAGAAATAATGCCAACTTTTGTCGCATAAATTATCTTAACATACAATTTATCTTTTTATAACACAAAGAAATGAAAAAATTAAATATTTATAAAAGCTTTGTTAGACATCCGAATATCTAATGAAGAAACTATTGATTGATAACTAAATTTCGTATAAAAGGTATCTTTTAATGAGTGACGGAATCGGCAACAAATCAATTTTTTCGATGACATTGTGTCCGATATCTCCCAAAAAGTGGCGAACAGTCACTCGGACCAAATGTTTGAGGGAAATGGGATTTATGGCTGTGTTTAAGATGAGCTCTCGCTGTGAATTAGTCAATAGAGAACATCTTTTGATACCAGATATACTAAAAGCTTCGGCCGCTTCTAATACGAGATTCATGACATCTGAACTTATACTTAAGTGAATTCTATGCATAACTTTGAGAATTCCGATCGGATGATGCATTTGCGCCTATAGTGACCGTATAGTTGGCTCTTAATCTAGTTTATGTTTATTTGTTTATTGACTTACTTTAATGATAATTCGTGCCCCATATTTCAGTAAAAGTCTAATCACTTCACAGTGAGGGGCTTCGGAAGAGTTGAAGTACTCGCCTATCGGGGGCTTAAGTAAAGGTCCTCTTTCGTCAACTGTTATTGCATTGGGATCTGCGTCAGCGTCCAAAAGGATCTGAACTATTTCGAGCTTATTTTCAACCTAAAGAAAAGACATGTGAATTGTTTTCAAAACAAACAATATATATATCTTTACTTTTTCTGAAAGTGCGATATGTAGTGGAAGTCCAATAATAGGCGAACCAACATTCACCTGTTGTGAAAAAGTTAAATTATTTAAATGAAAAAATGATGATTTGAGACTTACATCTGCGCCAGAATTGATGAGAAGTGTAACCATTTCTACGTTACCTCTTAATATAGCAAAATCGAGTGGAGTTGGCTTTTGAAATTCGAGTGGAAATCTGACATTTGCGCTGTGATGTAATAATAGTCTTACAATATCTATATTACCACTTAATACAGCGTAATGTAATACAGTTCTGTGGTCGTGACGCTCTTTTATAAAATTTTTATTTAGACTTTTTGAAGGACTTCAATAAACAAATTTATTAATACCTGAAGTCATTGCGTTCGGGTCTGCGCCGTAATGTAATAATATTTTAGCCGCTGCGTAGCCCTGAGGATGTCTACAGGCTTTCATTAGTGGTGTTAAACCTGATCTATCTCTCGCATCAGGACAAGCGCCGAATTTCAGAAGCATTTCCATGAATGAAATATTGAGTGGAGATATTAAGTTGATTTCCGATCCCAAGAAATATCTGGCGTTAGGATCTGCGCCATTCTTCAGCAGTAGTTCAGCACATTCGGTGTGACCATTCTTTATGGCTAATCTCAATGGTTCATCAGCCAATGTAGCTCTTGGAGGATTGCCTAAAGCCTGTGCCAACAGTATTGTTAGATCTTATTGTTTAACACACAATCAACTTATTTTTCAGTTTCATTTATTATGACTCATTGGCATAGCATCTGATAAATGCACGACTTATGACATGAAAACACAAAACAACTTATTTTTTTATGCTTCAAGTTCTCAAATTGCGCGCAGTTTTGACAGCTCTAATATTAGTTTTATCAGAATAATAGCATTTGAATTCCGTGAATAAAAGGCATCTGTGAGAACCTAAACTTAGAATCATTCAAAACTTTTCAATAACTGTTTTTTTCTTTAAATTCCATTCTATGAGACTTCAAAAGTAAGTTCCGCTCCAACTTCTTCAGGATCAGTCTCTAGTTTAAAACTGACTCAATTCAGAAGAGTAACTGTTGATCCGTAGCTGAGCCTAAGTGTTAAGCCTATTCGCAACTCTTTGTTTAAATATAAATCACTAAAGTTTTTATTTCAAATGTTTATGTATTTAGATTCAGTCGAATTCAAAATAGCGACAATTGAAATAGAGTTAATCGATATTCCAGTTCAAATACTTTTTCACATTCAATTT
>JAQFXV010002477.1:0-10311 GCA_034694065.1 Camisia spinifer
ATAATGAATAATATTTAAATATTTGTAATACATATGGTCGGGCACTCATTAGACTGCTTCGCACCAAACAATCATCATGTGCTCACTTTCTCCAATTTAAAGAAGTTTTATATGAATTTTTAATTTAATGTTTAACTGAATAAATGTAATGCAACCGAAGCCGGACATGAAAATCCTTAAATCCAAATATTAGTGCTTACAATATGAAGATATCTTTTGATAAAATTAGTCTTGATATGAAATTTTCTGTTTATTTCTGGCCATTGATAACAAATACAATTGATATGTAGAAAAACGCTCATACGAATGAGGATACACTTTAAATTATTTCTATTCATCGAATCTGAATAAATCTAATGATGAGAACGAATATAATCTGTTATTTTGTTCTCTACAATATCAGTCTTTGTGAAGCTCAATGCTCAGGGGGTTTAAATATGGAGAGGGGGTCAAAACTGACCACATTCAATTGGGTATTGGATCAAAATGGCGAAGTACCTTCTAGTTTTAAAAACTTGTGGGTAACTCAATCCATTGACCCCCTCCTTGGCAGGCACGGAAACTATTCCATAACTGATTGATAATTCATATGAATAAAACTATTTCGAAAATAATGTTTAGCAAAACTGAAAACTAAATGTCATTTTAATTCATTGATAGTTAATTATCATTAAGAAATTACAAAAAATTCTATGATAAGCTTTTGTTATATGATACGAAATTTGGGAAAAGTTTATCTTCAATAAGCATTTTAAAAAAATTTCATATATTATTTGAGCAATAAGTTGAGAAAAAGAGAGTTTAATAGTCAGAACTTTTGATTTATTAAAATAAGATGTTTTCCAATTAAATATTGCAAAATCATTAGTATTAATATACGTACAAATGATTTGTTTACCTTTGATAAGATTTAAACCTTTGTAGTTTTTATTTGCGGAAATATCTTATTTTATTGATTAAAAGTTCGAACTTCTAAACTCTCTTATTCTCAACTTATTATTCAAATATACAGATAAAGGATTTTAGAAAAATTTGAAAAATGCTTATTGAAGATGAACTTTTTCCGAATTGCGTTTCATATTTAAAAAAGTCTTTTGTGAAAATGAGTTAAACTAACACTTGACAGCTGCAAAATTATGCCAATTATATTCTGATTCAACTTTAACGATTAGAAAATCAATTTGTTTTCATTTGCATTTAAATTCAATATTATATCAAATTTCGATCGAGGAAATGATCATTTGTAATAATAAACTCAAACTCAAACAAACCGGTGTATTAAGAGTTTCAAGTTTTCAATTATTTTTAATTATCAGTTGAAATTCTTCGACGTTTAGCTGTTTATATTCATTTCAAGGCTTTCTGATTATTTCAAAATTATCGGTTAAATAAAAATAAATATAGACATCAGTCTAAAAAGAGGTCTTTAGAAAGAATGATAGAACTCATGCTTAGATCTGTATCAATAATTTTTATGCTATTTATTATCTTAAATTGATTTTTAATTCATAATTATCAACTTTTTGTAGATCTTTCAGCTCTTCAGAAAGCTTAAGTGGAGTTTTTTTTTATAAAAGATTGAGTTGGATTTTATCAATAGGAAATTTCCAATAGTTTTATTAAATAATTGATCGTAAACTTATAGCTCTTCACTTCTAAATTGTTTTTTTAAATCAAAAATTAATTAATATAAGGTTTAAAGTATGAATAAAACTAATTAAGTCGTTAATTCGGTCAAAATATTTAAGTTAAAATTTGATTTTTAAGTTCTTTCACAATTCTATGAGTTATAATTTGATTTCCTGAAAAATCACACAATTATTAGCAATTTTGATAAGAACTTAAATAAAAATGACTTATTTTAGAATCACTTTTATATTTACAAATTCTTATAACTGAATGATAACTAAACTGTCAACAGATTATTCTAATCAATATACCCTTGAAACAAGTCAGTCATTATAATTCATCTCAGAATAAATATAATATTTTAAGCATTCAATTAAATCTAAATATTTAAGTTTATTTTAAAAATAGATTCAGAATAAATAAAACAAAATTCTGAAACATTAGATAAAAACTATTGATTTGGAGTCGAATTCGAAAATAAATATTAATGTATTTTGAATATGAAAGTGAGCAGTAATTTTGAGTATAATTTGATTTAATATTATATAATACTTAAGTTTTTCACTAACAAAATTGATTGAACCGCCAGTAAAGGATTTTTGGGTAAAGAATATTATCCGCAAATGAATTGTTCAAATGATTTTATTCTTATGATATAATTAAGTGTTAACTCAAATATATCTTAAATACTTGAGTCATAAATAACAACAACTATGCTGTAAATGAGACGAAATTTGGAAAAAGTTAATCTTCAATCAAAATTTCGATAAGTTTAATGTTAGTTTTCAAAGAAGAAAATTATCAAAAACTACAAAATCGTATTAATATTGATACTTTTTGTTTACGTTTGATAAGGTTTTAAACTTGTGGTTTTTAATTGAGAGATATCTTATTTTGTTGAATAAAAGCATTTATGAAAATTTGAAAAATGCTTATTGAAGATGAACTTTTCCACTTGGTTTCAAATATTGTTGAGTAATTTTCTAGATGTTATAGGCAAAAAACTTTAGACTCATTGTATCAGCATGATCCTCTACACGAACTTTTGATCTTTTACTCAGACCTTTAAAATGATCTTTGACCTTTAAAATGAGCTTATCGTTCGATATGTGCTCAAAATTGAATTCATTTGCTATTATGAAGCGATTGAAATAATTCGAGTGTAAATGCTATCAGAAAGGTTTCAAATAATCTAAATTGATTTAAAATATTTTTCTGTCAAATTCAAACTATAAATGCTAACATTTATTTGAAATCCTCACGAAAATATTTTCAAATTTGGGGTTTAGGACTGAATAATATAATTGAAATTGAGTTTTAAAGAGTTTTATCTCTCAAGAAATAAAGAAAATACTTCTTCAGATATCTAAACATTTTTTGTTATAAGAAAAGTTTTCTCACGAATCATTGTGTTCACAAGTGTTAGATTTGTCTTCCAATATCACTATTACATTGAATGCTGATTAAGGTATTTCTAGATCAATCTCAACCCCTTTAACCTATTTATACTTAACTTGTGGAATAATGTAAGTTAAATCATATCAATACCAAAATATTTACTTAGAATCGTGTGGCAAACAATTTGAAGATTGAATGCAAGGCTCATTTGCAAATATAGATATAATGAGCTAATAATAACTCAATAATACCTAAGTTGGCAATAATGGTGAGTCAGACGGGGACAGACCTAAAATGCATTTAAAGTTTCGGATCTTGACTCAAAAGATAAAAACGTTGTAATCAAAGAGATTTCCTAAACTGCATAACCATATTCACCGTGTGCAAGAAAATAATAATTTATACGAAATTTGCTGCACAAGTTTATTGTAAATTATAAGATAGTTAGCACTTAAGGAGTATTTGTAGAGCCAATCGTTGATATTTAAAGCCAATAATCAATAACACTTTGAACATCGCTTTTTGATAGTAAGTTAATGTAATCGTATTTAGAGTTGAGAAACCATTAGTAGTTTTATCCACATTCTTAATAAGGGAAGTATTGATAATGTCTACCAAAGCCTTTGAGATAAAACAAAGGTATAAAAGTAAAAATCATTGCCTATTAATTCGAGATTTCTCAGTAAAGCTCAAAATTTGGTTATCTTTTAGCAATTGGTCTAAGATTTGAATTGAAGTTATGTTAATAATGAAGCAAAAATAGTTATCTTGAAAATAGAATCATTTGAATAGGATTGAAATCATATGAAACTATATAATTGTCAAATTTGAATGCATAAGCAATTGATATTTGTATTATAACATTATAATTGCGCTTTTGGAGGGCGGGAATGAAAATGCAAACTTAACTCAACATTTAGTTATAGTACATATTCTTCACAGAGATTGGGTGCCAATCTCTCTCTTCAGCAAAGGCGGGGTCCGATTGGTTTTTCTTTCTTCTTCACTCTGTTGGAGATCTACCAACATATAAAACCAACATTGAAGAGGGACACGGACTTCTTTTTGGTGAAGAAGTGCCGGAAATCCCAATTCGGGTGTCGATAAAACTCAAAATCAGCTGAAGGTGTCATTACAAATGCTCCTTTAGTTTCACACTCACCACATTCAACAATACTATAATAGTATAAGTTATCACATCCTTCTCATGTGTTTCATATCATCAGTTATTACTTCGATATTTTCCAACAAAATGCTCAATCAATTGTGTTGTTTGTATGGCTTGTTTGTGCTGTTATTAACAATTCATAACAGTATTGCCAATCAATTAAGCAAAAGCTCAGAAATAATCGATCAAAATACTCAACAGACAAGTCTGTATAATATAATTCTTGACGAAGAGAACCTAGAGGTAGCACTTAAACAATTCATCGAAGCGTGGGATCGAAATCATGGCACTCATCAAAAGACCCATCAAAATAATCATCAGAACAATCAAACTAATAATCAGCTTAACAGAGATACCAATTCATCTCAATTAATGCAATCGGACTCTCCAAATGCTCCTCAACTCGAATACCCTCCTGTGATTCCACCGAAATGGGCGAAGCAGCGGTTCAATGCTCAAGATATGGCACAATACGAACGCAGCAGTAATATTAATGACGAAAATGGCAATTTTGATAGCAGTGCAGAAGAGTTCACTAATGAAGAGTTATCACAGACTGAGAACTGCACTCGTTGTGTACTGCATGAGGAAGCGAAAACACGACGCCTCGAAACCATTAAAGTTAATATTCTAAATAAATTGGGTCTCAAAGTGGCGCCCAATATCACTGGTAAATCATTGCCTCGCATACCACCACTCCATCACCTGTTGGATCGCTATAATATGCTTGGAGATGATCCTCGTCTTTCAGGCCCATTAGCTGGTTATCTCGATGAACACGATCAAACTCTTGATAAAGAAGATGATGCTGATTATGAAGAGTTTTTTGTCAACGCTGAACGTTCTATTAGTTTCGCTCAACCGCGTAAGTAATTTATAATTTATAATTTTATGTTTTTCAAATCCAATCTTATCTAAACTCGATTTTTAGTGCAAATATTTTCATAGCTTTCGACGCATACAAATGCTTTTCAAGTTTTCCTCTTTCTTATTATTGTCTTTATGCATAATCCTATTCAGTCAGAAGATGACAATCTTAAGTCGATATTTAGCTAATATTTAGAATCAGAAACCAATTCAATATTATTATCATATTGTAAACAAGTTTGAGGATCTCATCGTCCTTTCCCTGAATTTTCAATGATATGCTTTGATTTATGGGACATTTTTGCAATCATCACATAATAATATGCAGTTATATTCTTTTGATGTAAACATAATTTTTTCATCCAATGACTTACTTATAGCTGAGTAGAAACTAATTATTTTATTTAAAAGATTCAAATTCGGAACAATGAGTTGAAAGAGGAATCTGAAAAGTAGAAAGTGATTCACGCAAATAATTGACATGTTAAATAAGTGAGACTGTATTGATCTCAAGTCCTTAGTAACTGATTAATCGCTTTTAATAGCTGTTAATTATTTAAATATGAATTCAATAGCAATCATGATAACAAAAATCAGAATATTTTTATATTGACCCAATTGAGCTCATTTAGTCAAACCATCGATTAAAGAAAGGAAACATTTGAAACCCAATTCGAAGTTGGTTTCAAACTAACTAACAAGTTAAGGAAGAAACTAAACTATTAAAATGTTTTTTGTTGAAATTGATCTGAAAATAAGAATCTATCACATCTTCGCTCTACTTGCAAATCAAGTCGACTTTTAAAGTCCATTTTCATAGTGTGTATCATAAGAATGAGAAATATGAGTAAACAACTAGTAAATAGGTCTTAGATGTCGAATAAAATTTATAAATACCGTACAAATGCGGATACTTTTACCTCACTTTGTCCTGAGGGTCTCCTCAGGCGAACTGATGTACAATTGTTACGCAGCTGAATATGAAGAATGCTTTCCAGTTTTTGACTAAACGATAAGCTTATTTTTGCGTTATTACATGTTTGGTATTTTTATTTGACTTTTAAGCAAATATTTTAAGCTCTTTTCTATTTTTCTCAAAGGATTTGCTTTCTTTACAAAAATACCGTTAAGTTTACTATATTTTTATCTCAGTTTTTCTAATTCCGAGTCAATCTATCTGTTATAGTCCAAAAACTTGAGGACTTTCAATCATTTTAGACTAAATTTTTGATAAATATTTATATTCATATTGAGAATCAATTTGTTTATTACAAAATTTCAAGCAATCATAACATATAAATTAGATTAAAAGCATTATTCAGTATATTTCAGTTAAAATATTAACAGTCAATATATTAAGTGCTGATAATTTGAATAAATACTATTATTTCAACGACTCAATGATTTTAACTAACTTTTTAAAACTTTATCTAAAAGTTATTTAAGTATTAATGCTTAAGTAGTTTGAATCTATTTGGTTATTAATCTAAATAAACACTGCATATTAAGTGCTTATTCATTTATGCAGATAGAGTTTGCAGAAAACTTGAAAAAAACTTAGCTTTAAAAATATTTTAAGATAATATACTCGAATACCGCGTACTATTAAAGTCAAAAAAGAAGTTCATTTTTTCAAAATAAAATATACTTCAGTGTCAACAGTTTCAACTTAATCATGATTATAGATTAATTATTTTACAGTCAAATAATGACTGAAACCTTACCAAAAAGTATATATCTTTAGAAAAATGAACTTCTTTTTTGACCTTAACTATACTATCAGTCCATAACTCATATAAAATTAGTTGTACGTGTTTTTTACTTGGCTTCAACTTATATAAAATAGATAATAAGATGTATCGAGAAAATTGACTAACCATCTATAGTTTAAACAAGCTAACATATTTAAAAAGTTTTTCGAATATAATTAGATAAAGACAAATTCAAAACAAATGAATATATCTTAGAACCTATATTATGCTCAGCTTCAAAATATGATTTTTAATTATTTGATATCTTGATCGGAAAAAAGTTCTATATTTAAAACAAGATATCTGTATATTCATTATCGTTACAGATAACTTGTTTTTAATATCTTGATCGGAAAAAAGTTCCACATTTAAAACAAGATAACTGTATATTGATTATCATTACAGATAACTTGTTTTTAATATAACACTAATGCTAAGGCTTTTTCCTATAAAGAGATCATTTGTTGATAATAAAATTGGATCATATTGAACTAGAATATTAGAATATAGGTACACATTATTACAAGGGGTGCACACGAGCTCAGTAAGTCTAAGTTGAACTTTGTGGTTAGCTGAGATGATTTATACTGGAGCTCGAGCTGATAGTCGAGCTGATACTCGAGCTGATACTCGAGCTTATCTCAAGGTGTGCATAATCTAATTATTAGATAAGGGTCAGTGGCACAAACCCTTCTAAAGTAATGATTAGCTCATATATATCCCTACGGCAAGGACAAGATCATTAAAATGAAGAGGAACTGAGCTTACTTTCACCCCAAAAACTTTATGGTTGGACATAAAATTGGTCAAAAATGATTTACGACTCAATATAATTATTGCATTTATTGCATTGTTCGTTATTAAAGAATTATTATCTCTGAAGTTCTAATCACTGCCGAAAAAGTAATTACCGAATGAGCAGAAGAGAGGGAGAGATATTTGCAGTTAAAATTATGGTCAGTATAAATGTAGGGGTCATTCATCGCTCTTTATTCAGTTCGAGCGATCTGAGAATCACAGAATATTACTTTTTTACGAACTCATCTATTGAGTGATTTAGCGAAGAGGATATGAGTTTATATAGTTATAAATATATGAGTAATAAATATATGCTTTATGGAAAGATCCTCTCATTTCTCTCGATTCTTCTTCAGCTGACGCCTGCCAACTGCCCAAAGGCTCGATCGGCATCATATACAGCATAAGTAAATTACAGCTGTAGTCACTTTTTTACTCAAAAAGGGAGGACACAAACCACACACATTCTTTTGCGACCCTATTAAAAGTTTATGTTTCTGTTGCTAACTGACATTCACTGCTATTTTTTACTCATGAAATTGAATCAATAATCATAAATGATTTATTTGAAACCATACTCCATGAGCAGGTTATAAATCATTTCAGCAAAACATAACTGCAAATGATTTCGAATTTGAGAAAAACCTTTATCAAAGTTTTCAAGACAAGTAATTAAAATAGTTTTATAACTATCGATAGCTATTATTTATTTTGATAATCGTTAGACTCCGTGCATGAATGTTGAAATTATTCGGTACAAACCCTTGAATTATCTCGATCTTTACCAGCTTAATATGGGGAGATTTAAAGCTATTCATGAGCCATATGGTTGCTGTGGGCTAAATATGATTGCAGGAGTATTTAAAACTAGCTTTATTGACAGCCATAGCGGAAGAAATTTTCTCTTTTCTTTACTTTTTAAGGAAAATAAAAAGATCGGCCAAAAGAACGAAACCCCCAAACGAATGCCTGCCAGCATTTGCCTCCAGTATTAGCTTTCAAAAAATACTTCTAAATGGGGCGGACTTAAGAAGTCTTTAGAATTCCTTTGATGAACATATTGTAAAACTCATTTCGAATTTGACAAAACTCCATACTCGTACACATTATCAAAAGTATCACAACATTCTCCTTCGAGTCCTTAATATCATATTTTCACCTGTTTGTGAACATAGTTTTTGACATTTCAATCTGATAAGAACTCATTTAGTCTAACGTTTATAACTTCTCAAAAAGAAATTCTTGAAAAGCATTTAAATTTATATTTATTTCTCTGTATATGCAATAATATTGGAATATTTATAGCTTTAAATTCACTATATTTAAGAAAATGACAAATTCTGAATAATTAATTGAGAAATCTTACAAATTCATTCTCCTTCATAAATAAGGTCGAAAAATTATTTCATTCGATCGAATTGAAAAATAATATTTGAATTTTTAGATTTTTCGAATAATTTGACTGAAATCTCTTGAGCATTATATCATTGGAATGAATGACTTCTCCAGTAATATGCAAAAAGTTGACATTTATTTTTACAATTTGTTAGTACAGTGAGAGTAAACTTTTGAAACATTTAAATTATTATAAGTGAGAAAATTCAAAACTATATGAAATGCTTAAAGTTTTGATTTAGAATAATAGATAAAGTATATAAGATTTAAAAGTTAGTTTATGATAATTAAACTTTTAAAAGCTCTTTGTAAAAGATGAGGCGTAAATGAATTTCTTATTTATATGTCAACTTTTATTTCTACTAAAAATTCAAAAGTACTCTAAAATTAATTGATAAACTTATGCAGTATTTGGCTGTGGTCTACTTGAGGCTCTGTTTACAGTTGCCGTGTTACATAGTTACGGCCAAATAACTCTTTTATTATTGAAATTCCACTTTAAAGGTTAAGTTAGTTAGGTTAGGTAAAGCGGGACGGCGCGCGGAGCGCGCTAGGCTCAATTTCAAACGCTTTTTAAATTCAATAATTGTTAAATCATGATTAAAAACATTATAATTAAATAAGTGTGCACTTTAGCAACTTAGCTAGCAACTGTACACAGAGCCTCAAGTAGAACAGTACCCATATTTTTCTGTAAATATGGATAAGTTTGTGAAAATATCGTAGAGAGTGTTTTGATACACAACCACAGGTATGTATTGCGTCCAGCTGTGCATTTAACTCAAAAAAGACCTTCACCTCTCAGATTGACCCTCAAAAACCTGGCTTATGGACAAAAACATTGCGCTATCAGCAAAGCTAAGCTTTAAACATGCATATTGTGTACTATAATAACTCAAATGCATAACTATTATCATTATTGTCCTCAAAACGCTTTCTACTATTATTTTGTTAAGAAAACGCTATATAATAAATAGATTATGTCATAGCAAACGATCATAGCTTAAGAGAAAGTGTTTCTAATAGTTATTGTGCAAATCTATCTCAACTAAAACAATAATGACTTTTCAAAAATCATATGGAGTTAGAATTGAATATAGGAGTTATTTTTCCTTTTATTAAAGTTTAAAAAATTGAAGAACATGAGAACATGATATCAAATTTAGCTTTTGGGCATAACCTTGCTTTCTATAACCTGGTGGTGTCCTTCACTTATACGCTACTGAATGTACAGTCACGCCGAGAAAAGCTTGCAGATTAACTTATTATTCATTCTGATAACGCTTATCTTTCTGTTATCATCAA
>JAQFXV010002478.1:0-10311 GCA_034694065.1 Camisia spinifer
ACCAAAAATTGGTTCTTTCCATAGAACATAATGTTAAATAAAATCTTTTCGCGACCCACCATTTGAGAACCCCTGATTTAGACCCTCTTTATCCAGTAATGAAGTTAAAAAAAGATAATAAGTGAATTTTTAAATGTAAAAATCATAGAAGATATGATTCAATTACATACGAATAAATTTTTGCGGCAAAGCGAGTAATTTTGAATTGCGAAAAAATTATCTTTAAAATGATAAATAATTGATATCATTTCCTTTTAATGCAGTTTTTGAACGTTTCCCTCGTGTGACGCAAATGGCATTTTATTCAAGATTATCAATTACATTGTGTGACGGAATTTTTCGGATTTCATGGAAATTTATTGTATTTGACACATGAAGTTGATTAATGTTTCTTATAATTTAAGTTTTGAACTTTCATTAATTTAATAAATACTAATAATTACCTTGAAATATATTTTTGATTGCATTCATATTCGAACAAAAATTAATTAAAAAATTATGAAATTTGTTCTGAAAAATTGTGATAAACACAATTTAGTATACTTTTAGAGCATCTTAAAATGAAATCTTTTGTTGTTCACTCTTATTTTAACAAAAATTTTTTTTAATGAAAAATGTTTTAAAGAAAAGATATGAGTTTATACAGAAAATAACTTAAAATAGTAGTTAGTCCGTATTTTTCATTTTCATGACTTCATTTACTGATTTAAATATTCTATTAGTGCAGATTTCAACCCATATTCAGTCAAATACTACTTTTATCTGTAAATCGACCAAACAACTTATGAATTTTTGGATATAAATGTGTAATTGATATATTCAAATATTTTATCTTGCTTCCTTCAGCAATCAAAATGTTATTCTAAAGATAACAACATTTATACAGTATATCCTTTTAAAATGGTTTACACGATAAAAAATTTGTTTTATTATTTTTCGAATGGAAGTCTAATAAATTGAATAAATTACTCAAATAACTAAATACTTTTTAAGTGTCTGAACTAAAAAACTTAAATTTCATCTAATAATCATATTAAGTTTATACGAATAACATTTTTTAGCTGAAAAAATAAAAATTCAATACTTTCAGTTAAATTATCCCGAATTCGTATTACCGAAAAGTCAAATCAATTTGAGAAAATGTTTATTGTTTTCCGTTGAAATTTAGAATGATTGTGATATAGAATGCTTATGCTATATTTGAATTAATAAAATATTGTCAACAATTGAATGGACTCTACGAAATGAAAATTGCAAAGCATTGCATTATTTAATTTGGATATTTCACCATTTCATCTCATCATTCACTTTCTCGATGTTGAACAATAGGAGCTCTAATGCAGCCTTCAATTATTATAATCAAAAAGTAAAACTTTCATTATTGACACATTTTCTCAACAACTACCCTTTAATTTGCTAACCTATGAAAGAAGTATAGTTGTAAAAAAATAGCAGAAGCTTTCATTAAATATTACATCAAATATTGAAGAAAAATATGCAACTTTTTTATCAAACATTTTCGATTAAAATTAAGTGCAACTAAAATGAGTTTTTGAATATTCTGGTAAAAACCATCTCATAATCATTAATCTTTACTTTGTATAAAAACTTATTCGATCATGTTTTTTACATTTGTCCATTGCTGAGAGTGTTCCGATACTACGGTATAGAATGGATTTGTTATTTTTTCTGGTGCACCGGTTTTAGCGATACAAGAATAATAGCCTATACGCTTGCGCATCACTATCATATCTTTCTGCGACGAACAAAGTATTGCCAGAAGTTTATCCCAATGCATACAGTCATCCACTATTCAAGGATGGGTTACATTTAGTGGCGCAGCAAAAGTTAGTAAAGTTAGGCGTATATAAATTTAACATATATATAAGTTTATATCAATATATGTATTGAAAAGATTCTCATCACAACATTAAATTCGCATCTCATTGCTTAGAAAGTGATGATCAAAGTTTCGAAATGTGATCATGCAATTCGAATATCAAACTCATACGCACATAAAGTGATGTTAATCTTACTCTTTTTGGTCACTCATTAGTTTTTTTCACCTCAAAACTGACACGTTTTTTGAAAGGATAGTTTCCTATTATCTCAAACGAATTAACTAACAATTGAAAATCCGCAAACTCTGCCATAGAGAGAATTCATGACTTTTGAAACTATTTAATTAATTGAAAAGTTTTTAAAAAGTGCCAAATATTTGAAAACTTTTTTGAAAATTATCTTAAAATACTTTTTCGAAAACTTATTAAGTTTAAAAAAGATTTGAAATTATTGTTATAGTTGAAGAAATTTGAGTCAAATAAATATAACATCAAAGATTAATTAATTTATGGTGTGGTCTATTGTCGATTGAAGTCATCTGTAATGGTAAGAAAACTAATCACTAAGAATATATTTTGCGCATATTATTCTTCTCTGTTGTCTTATATCTTATTAAATTACACGAACTGCCTGTCTTTTAAGTGAAGCTTTATTTCTTGTTGAGAATATTTGTATTCTGTGGTTATTCTTATCTAGTAATGCAGTTATTGCTTCTCATATTTTCTAACATATAAAAGACATTCTTTATAATACAAATGCAACATTAGCACTACATGCATGTGTGCTCTTTTTCAACTGCTTCTAATTAACAGAACTGTTTCTGAAGCTCACGTAAAAACTATTACTACAAGACTTAGTATTTAGGCCTTATATGCTTGCGTTCACTATCAAGACTTTATATTGTTAAATAATGAATAAAATAAGATCGTTGTGTGATATATACCAATACCAACACAATATAGTATACAAAGCACAGTCTTCAATATTAAAATACCAACTCAATTGCATTCGCATTTATTAATTCATATGTCAAACTGTCTATAGTATTAAAGAATTTTTTCCATCGATTTCCTCATTTGAATGTGGAATTCTGTGATCGAAAGCTCGACAATATTTAGACAGATTGTTTGCCATGTTTTTATTTTTTTCTTTTGTTGAACTGCAGTCCTAAGAGTTGTTAACAAACCGAAAACAAGTCTGAGATAACTTATAAGTTGTAAGTTATAATTTATCATAAGATAAGATGACTATAGACTTAAACGGTCTCTCGAGACTCATTCATTATGTAATAATTCTTCATTATTATCGCAATTTGATATCTAAAACAAATTATCAATTATATTCAATTTACTGGTCATAGAAAGTGATTTTTCATTTTGCACTTCTGTTAAGGTCCGATCAGATAACTTGTTGTCTTTCAATAACATATGGCTTCTGACTTTCACTGCTATATAATTGGTGTCTAAAATATATTGTACACAAATTATAATTGATGTAACTTTATATGGAAAGGATATAATGTTGAGCTCTCAGATAATATTTTCATTAATGCCTCGACTGATTCCATAACTTATTACTCTTATGCCATATTCAGTAGTATTAAGATTACCAAATGCTACTGTTGAGGTTGTCTTTTTGACTCAAATACTGACCAATGCAGCTGTTGGTATAGATGAAAATGGACTCTTTTGCACAATCTATCATTAATCTTAGTTTCTTGTGTGCCGAAGACAGATATCGAACGTTTCAAACCATGTGATGACATCATTTAGCAATTCAGTAGTTGAATATAAACTCGATTGTTCTCTATTGAAAATTTCGCGACAATTATTATAATTAACTTTCAGTAAAAGCATATCTTCAATATACAGGTTATGTTGTATAAGGCCTTATGCTATAGTATATGGAAAAACTTGTATTTTGTTTTCCGATGAAATTTTCATATAGAAAACCACACCTTTTCATCTTTTAGTAAAAGAGTGGGCGAAAGTCCAATTTGAAGGTATATTTTGGTTTTCAGTGTTTCATTTTAATCCAAATATTTCCATCAGCGAAATTTGTGATCTAATTCTTAGAAAATAGCTCTTATATTGGGTGTTCCCATAATCTGAGTGATAAGAGGAAATGCATCTTCTTATGAATCAGTCGAACCAATCTTGTGCTCACTTCAAACTATACACATATTCATTTTTGCATCCATTCATGTGTAATGCAAAATGTATATCATATTCATAGCTAACAGAGTAAAGTGAGTCTGACTTTCGTGTCTGCTATAATTTTACATTCCGTTTCCTTTTCATTTGGTTTGTTTTAGTGTAGAAACCGCTCAACTTTTGAAATCAAAATTCACTTAACTTTTGCAATACTGTCAAAAGAATTGTTCGCTCAACCAATTTATTTTTGGATTCCTAGCTATTCATAATAAAATTTATTTATTCTTTCTAAACAATAATTACTTTTCCATAGTTAGTAAGACTAATGCATTACAATAAAATGATACACTTTCTCAATTCAAGTTTCTTTTATTTTTTGTGCTTATGAGTTGGCATAAGTTCTATCTATTTTCGCTCCATTTTGAAAGCAAAGTCGAGTTGTGTCATCGCAGTCATTGTGAAGTTAAATTATATGTTAGAAAAGTATGCCCATTAAGACACTTGACTTCAAGAACCAGCTCTTTTATGCTTATGGTCGGAATGCTTTGCACAAAGTATAGTAAGTTTTATTACATTTCACTGCTGTAACTTTCTTATAATCTAACTGTAAGCATATATCAATAGTTATAAAACAGGGTTAGATATTTGGTAACAGACGCTTTCGTGGATTACTTTCCGTCCTAATAAGTTGTCATATTCTTCTATAATGTTTTATTATGTATTCTTTTATTAGAGTTGAGTTACTATTATGTTAGTGACCCTAACCCTTAAAAAAGTGATAACATCATTTTTGGTCAAAAGTCTTATCAAGCTTTAACTCCACTGCTGTATCATTATTTATATTATGATCCTTTATTTTCACTAATGGTTCATTTCAGCAGTTTTTCTTCATCGCTTTATTAACTTTCTCAAAGTGCATATTAGTTCTCATATAAAACATTCAACAAATAGTTTCAACCATTTTCTTATTGATTTAAACACTTATCAATCATTTCAAAAAATAATGTATTTTTCACAGGTGAAGATTAATCTATATTAATGCTCAAAAGAAGATAGATCTATATTGAAATTATCTGTCTTTTCAAAAGGCATGTTCTCAAGAAGTTATTTTTATAAATTTTTACTTCAAAAATTTAAGTCATTTTTTGTTTTTACTGTTATAAAATATTTATGATCTCAGCGCTAACTTCTAAGGACTTCTGTATCTTATGAAAGTTTAATGCATTGCCACAAAAAAAAAATTCAGAAAAATTTATTCGGAATATATGTAAGTTTAAAGTAAAATATTCATATTGTCGAACTTTTCAATCCGATAGATATTTTAAAAATATAAATATTCGATATTCGATATTCGATGAAAAATTAATGAATTCATTTATTTTTTCATTTATGATTCCAATTTTATATATTTTTATTGGTCGGTGATTTCAATTTTTTGTCCAATTCAATGATTAGATATAATGGTTCGCTAATCAACTAATTGAAATCGATTATTACATTTTCATCATTAAATGCTTAGTTTTCCTGAATTAGTACGTGTAGGCTTAGCGATAGGTAATTATTTCAATCCATTTAAGAGAGTTTTTATACTTCAAACAATTGATTCCTTCTATTAAGTTATAAATACATTTCATGTGAATTTTTCTGGCGCACCAAAAATAATACCTTTCATCAAATGAGTGAACTTAAAGCTAATGCATTACTTTCATGTATTGCTAACAAACTCAAAAATAAAGTATAATTTTTAGAAAAGTGAAACCATTTTAATAAATATGTGAAATAAATCCGTATTTTTGAAATTTCACTTTTTCATTAGTATACACTTAATATTAAATCTTGATGTTTATCGACTATATTTTTCTTCGAACTGTAAAATTAATAATTTTTTGAAAGATATTCTTTGAAATGATGTCAAGAAAGCATCGTTGAAACAAAAATACTCTGTCCTTCCATAGAGATTATGGAAGAGAGTAAAGGCTTAACTTATTTTCATTGAAATTTCAAAATGTTTTGAAATGAATTATGAAAATACAAAATTTCTAAGTAATGAAACTGGCATTAAGTAATTCATAAAATAGCCGATCAATAACTAATTTTAATAAACAGAAATTTTTCATCGAAAAATAAGGCTTAAGATTTGACTTAAAAAGACAAATTTGAAAAGTCTTTATCAAAAGAATCAATTGAAAACTCATTATTAATCACAAATACAAATGTTCAAGTCTATGTATTACAATAAGTTTTTGTTTGTGCATTTTGTTATTAATTTTATTAAATCTAATTATGTCTTCAATAAATTAACTATTTAAATGTTTTAATAAATTATATTATAACTTATGTCCTATTCAATTCTTTTCGAAGCCAATGTAAACAGATTCAAGAAAATTACTTAAGAAGAATAATTTAGATTTATGTAAAAAATCGAGATTAATTTTACAATTGCAAATTTACTGATTCATGTTTACCGAAATTCAGATATATTTTTGCCAAAATTTTGCCAAATTCTGATATATGAATTTTAACATATTTCCTGAGGGAATAGGTAAAAACACATCGGATTTAAATAATAAAAGTTTTTGGGCGTCCTATATCTTAAATTTTTTAAGTTAAAATTTATCAGTTATCCAAAAAAATTTTTTTTGAAAATCACTTAAAATGCATAGAAAATAAATAAAACAAAAGTCATCGAAATTTCTACATTTGGTTGAAAAAATATTTTTTCATAAATATCCTAAAAACTTTACCTCACAAATTGCAACCATTTTTAAAAAAAAATCCAATTAGGCGGGAGTTGACCCCATGAAGTCTTAGGCAAATTCTATTTTATACCCGTTAGAAAATGAAATTTTACTATTCATAAAGCTATTATTGAGTTGATTTTTATGACTTTCTGTTGGATGAAAGAGGAAAAATATCAGCGCAACATTTCATATAATAACAAGAGCACAAATTTAATGCTTATAAAAATCGATAAAAATGAAAATAAAGTAGTTCTGTTAGTGTATAAAAACTTAACATCGATGGAAGAACACAGCATTATTGTATTTCTTTCAGTATTTAGAATACTTTCTAAGTTAAATTTTACATCTCATAACTTGAGAATTGATAATAATAATGTTGATCACGTTTAATACTAGAAAAGAGCAAATTATAGTATTTTATGAAACATTGAATAATTCTTTAAAAGAAAGTTTAAGCCTCTGAGTTAGTACTGCATAACTCTGTATAAGTTATTTCTCATACTTTCTTGGCTAAGAAAAATAGAAAATTTTGCGAAATATGAAGAAACTTATTCTGCGTCAGACTCTCCAAAATAACTTGAGGTCAAGACCTGAAATCTAGTAAATATTTCCACAATAAATAAGATTTAAAAATTATTATTTTTTAGTTGTAAATAAGACTTTTGGATTAATTAATTGGTTGTCTTAAAATAATTCAAAAATTAAAAGATATAATGATATTAATTGAAATTTTTACATTGTATTTAATCTAATTTCAATTGACATGCATTGAGTTTTTTGTGTGAGTCCTTATATACAGGAATATTCTATTCTTGAATATTGATGAGTTAGTCAGAGAAATTAATTTCAATGCATTAATATTTAATTTTGTTGTCGTATAAAGAATGACATCGCTTTCATAACTATCTGATTGCCGCATGAACTCCAGGATGTGAAAGTATTGATTCCTGATTTAAATACAGTAAATGGAAAATTTTAAAAATATTTTTTTAACGTTTGAATGACAAACATAGAAATTATATTTTCGCAATTCTTGAATTAATGGAAAAGTTTTATACGACAAAAATAAATTGTCGCAATCTTTGGTCTCCTATGTATTGAAAATGAAATGAAACTTTCCTTCAACTTTTTGTATGGATTTATTATAGAGTTAAATAGTGAAAAATAATTTGATTTCTTTCGCGAGATTTGTATTTCATTTAATTTGAGTTTCGCTGTTAAGATTTTTTTGATCACGCTTAATTTGAACATAGCTTAATCCGACTAATTATATCTTCGCTCTGCGAATTAACATTTGAATTGAAGTATATAAATTTATAAGCTCAATTAGGTAGGGTCCATCCTACATTCAAAGCTTGAAAAGTGAAAAAACTTGATGTGTTTTTATAAAAAATTGTTATTTTAAGCTTAAAAAAATAAAGGCTTAAAAATTGTAAGACGTTATTAAGTAATTTCAAAAGTTGAAAATTGAATTGCTCATCAACTCATACAATTGCATAATCTTTAGAAATTATATGATGCAATAATAATAATTACAGAAGATTTAATATTTAGAAGAAGGAAAGAATATACAAATCAAAACTCGAAGTGACATAAGTAAAAAGCGATAAAAAGACATTTAAAAGTCATTTGATGAGACAAATACTTTCCAAGTTTTATACAAGCTTTAACTTTTATAAATTACAAAACATGATTATAATAATGTAAGTGTGTGCCAAGGTACAATTGTGGACTATTAGACGTGCAATCATCAATCCTAAAGTGATGCGTAAGGAGCAAAATTTGAAGCGCTTGCTCATTCATTCAAACTTAAAATATGATGCACTATACTCGATGTGCTACATATTTTCTCTAAACTACTTGATTTTCTAACAAAGAATATAGATGGACCAAGCATTATTTTCTTAAATTTCCTTAAAAGATGAGACTAAGGGCTGAGTTTCCAAAATTGTCAACAAATAGAAAAGGGGTGACAAGCACTAAATTTGATATTTACCAAAATACCATAAGGTGCCCAAATCTAATCTCCTCCCTTGTCAAACACTGCATTTTGATTTTTGCACATTGACAATGGCTTCCTCTAACTTTAAACAGTCTCATTATGTATTACATTTCAAATGATTGTTTTAAAAATATACTTTAAGTCAATTTAAATCAATTTTAAAGTTATTACAATAATCAAATTAATAAAGTCGACAATTATTATTTTTGTAAAAAGTATTTATAACAGGAGTAAACCTGTATTTCATTGTAGAGATATTCAAATAATTAATAAATGGATGTTCGCAGATGTTAATTATCTTTATCTTGACTAAAAATAGAGCTTAAACTTAAGCAAGTTTTCTGTTCGGAAATAAAATTCTAAAGTGAGGAAAGTTAAAGTTAGGAACTATATTGATAATTGTATTTTTTAATCTTCTCAATGAATGGCCGAATAGTAACCTTAACCTTTACGAATATAACACAAAAATGAGTGTCGCAAAACCTGCCGCCGTACTTCTTTTATACATTTTAGTCTCTGGAACCACTCTCAACTTGAAACTTCAAGACAACTTTTTAAATGACTTATTTTTAAGCCACTTTTTAAGCTTAAATCCCATTCTATGCAAATTTTTAGTTCACTTGGCTTGAAAAAAGTCACGTCGGCGAACACCTTATAATCCCGAGTCAGTGAAGTGACACTTAAGTGCCACTATTTTTGCTTGAAATTATTATAGATATAAGTTATTCAAAAAAAAAATTATACTCTGGCAATGATTCCTTTGAAAACTTTAAAAACTACCTTTATATTAAAATTTCTCTAAGAGTATGTTTTAAAAAACCTATAAATTGTCCCCAAAAATAGGGAACATTTTGATAAACAGCTATTTATACGAGTAGTAGTTATTCCTATATGGAGCTTTGTAATCTAAAAGTGCACTAATGAAAAGGCCTTGGAATATGTATTTATTTAAAAAACAATCTAAAAGATAGTAATGATATTTAAATCAAATATTTTCAGTCAACTTCGATCTTATCGCTATGATTAAAAGTTAGAACTTTTGGGTTTTCCAAATATTTTACTATTTTATCAATGATAACGTTTTCTTTATCTCTATAAAAGTTCTATTTTTCAAAGTATTGAAAATTATCATAGATGTTAACAATCTTCGATAGTGAAATATTTGAGAAACTCAATAGTTCTAATTTTGAATCATAGCGATAAGACTCAATGTTAACTGAAAATATTTGATCAAAATATCATTTCTATCTGTAATATTGCTTTTTAAAATGCATACATATTCCAAGATTTTTTCATTAGTGCACTTTTAGATTATAAAACTCCATATGTTTTTAGACACCTTTAATTTCTTTACTGGGATATTACAGTAAAAACTCTAAATAATAAGGCATTGAAACAAACCTAAAGTTTTCTCATTCATAATTGTGATTTAAAAAAGTTCGAAATTAGAAAAGTGAGTATTGTATAGATTTTAATCGAGTAAAAGTGACTGAATGTGACCAATATTTTTGAAAAAGTCCGTTAGCAAAATAGGGCTAATCGTATAGAATAAGTTTGAGTGAAAACTTGTTAT
>JAQFXV010002479.1:0-10310 GCA_034694065.1 Camisia spinifer
GCGGCGGACAGGGGTCCGCTATCAGTATTAAATTAATATTTTTTTAAACCTAATTAATAGCTTATAATCCACTGAAAATTTTATAAAAATATGTTTAACCTAAACAATAAAATTTTGATAAAACATTTCGTCCAGATTTTTCGATCCAATGCTTATATGAGATATTCTTTTATTCTTTCAGTGTTTTTAATGAAAGCATTTTTCAATATATCATTGATATTAATGATGAAATAAATATTTTGATCACCAATTTTAATATATTTAATCTAGAAAATTCTCAATCAATTAATTTCATAGTATACTATATTGAAAATATCAATTGAGTTATTTATTCCATTATTGAAATTAATAATATATTGAAAAATCCTTTATTAGAAAAACACAAACACTGAAAAATAAAGATATAAAACATCAAATGGGTAACTTATTAGTAATAAGTTTTTATTAGATTCAAATTTTGATAAATACTTATCAAAAAAGAAATTAAATCTTATCAAAAATTACTAAATAGGTTGAGAATCGGATTTTATTTCCCGAGCGTACATTATTTTTGTAGTCGTCAGGTGACGTTTATGTTGATATTGATTATTTTCTTCTTTATATATATGAATGTCGATTTCGATCATTTTGTTGAACTTAAAGAACGAATACATAAAAACGTGAAGGATAAAATAAAAATATTTCATATTTTCAATAATAGAAGAACATCATCCCCATACAGCTTGGATAAGGAGAAGAAAAATCATATTATTGTTACAGATGATGATTAATTCTATGTTTTTGGTCCGAATAGTATGAGCTGTTTGATTTCAGAAAAAAAGATTTACTACTTACCAAAGTATCCTATTTATCCAAAATAAGAATATATAAGTTCGTCAATGGGGCATATAATGTTTTTGCTCTAGGGAAAGAAGATAAAATTTTTCGTTGGGGTCTTAACTGTTTTGGTCAACTTGGCAATAATGAATTGAAATTTGATGGTCAATTAGAGAGCAAATATTTGAGCGGCCTTAAATTGAAAGAAATTTGCTGTGGAGATTGGCATGCCATCGCATTGATAAAAGATGGTGAAGTTTATGCGTGGGGTAATGACCGATTTGGTCAAATAGGTGATAATAGTGAAGAATTTTCTGTAAAAACATCTACATTAGTGAAATTTGAAGGAAGTAATAAAGTTAAATGTATTTCTTGTGAGAGTATGCATTCGATGGCTTTGATGGAGTATGTTAAAGTATATAGTTTGGGCGTTAGACATTTAAGCGTATATAGTTCCCTCTTTCTCTGACAAATAATTAATTATTAAGAAAGAATTTATGGGGCTCACTATATATAATATTTTTCAATTGTTTGCTCGACAAATGATCTGTGAAAAAATAATTCTGCAACAAAATTTTCAATTGATATGCTTGATCGGATTGCATATTTCAGTTTATTTTTGTGGAAAAATGATTTGAAGTTGATTCTCATCTTTGTTTTGTCCTTGATCTGCATATCCTAAATTTTACCCGTTATTTCAATTAATTCCTTTAAAATTTTGAATAATTTCATGGGAATTTCCATTCTCAAAACTTACTCTTTTAAACCATTTTTTGAAGTAACTCAAAATATTATCAAATTTATTGATGTTTTAAAAATCCAATATTTTATTTATTTTCTCCTATCGATTGAGTTTTTTGCTATTTAATTTTTTAAAACAAAAAACTAAGCAAAATTTACTTTATTCTAATTAACTTGCTACATGTTCAACTTGAAGTAATAAGATTATCATATATTATGTATTTTTTGACGGAGAATCCAAAAATGAGATCGTTTTATTTCTATCTTTAATAGTTTTACCTCCTAGGGGGCCGAGCATAAGTGTTACTGACCCAGTATATCTTCATTATAGAATTGAATTTCATATGTTCTTTTTGAACATTGAAAGATATTTTATATTTATTACCAATAATATCAGCTGGGTGATAATTCTTTTCTCTTTATGAACAAAGAAATGCTTCTTCATCATTGAACTACAACTTATCTTTATTATCAATGGGATAAGCTAGGCGATAATTGATGATTCATTATAATTAAAGAGCCTTTTTATTTACAATGAAATTTTTATCATTGCTCTTTATTTATAACGAAGAATATCCCGTTTTTAAAGAATAGCGCGTTACAGACAGACAGGATTATGAAACAATATGCTAATTTAATATCGCAATACGAGTTAAAAATCAGTTTTATTAAGTTTATCGTTTATGAAAAAGTTTGATAAAAATTTGCCACAAATTTGCCAGGAATTCGATAAAAATTCCTAAAATTTTGGCCAGTTTGCTTTTTCGCACAAAATAACCCGTTTACCAGTTTGCTGTTTTACCTAAGCAAGGTTCATTCAGTTTGAGTTTGCATTGCGTTTCTGTCACTTTATTATCTGATATTGAAATGCTCAAACAAAAAGGGTAGAATAATAAAAATCATCTTTACAATTTATTTTGGATATTGCTGGAAACAATCATCTCATAATATTCTTGATGAATTCAGAAATTTTAATTGAAATATAATTTTTAAATTCAGGGAAGTTTTGGTGGTAATCATGAAGCAGATGGTATAATAATTCCTTTTGCTTTATCCATTTCCACGTTGACCATTTACAATGTAATGAAGGATTTGAATTCAATTGATTTAAAGCCATTTGAAAGATTTTTAAGAAGAGCGAATAGTCTGGGAGATATTTTTCAAAGGCTTATGATTCTAGTGAGAGACTGGACTCATGACGAAAATTATGGTTTAAAAGGAGGAGAAGATTATCTGAAGCAGAAAATGAACGGAAAAGATAAAGACTTTTATAAGTTTATTGACTCTCAAATGCGTTCAAGTCTATGTTATTTATTGCCACCGTCTCTGAATAAAATGAATAGACTTCAAAGGAAAACTTTCTGAATTGGATCAAGAATTCAAATGTTATTTTAGTGAAGTTATACAAAAAGTGATACTGGAGCTGCACTCAGGTATTAAATTGAAAGGTAGTGAAATGGGCTCTTATTTGAAGCAATGTTTCAAAGCAATAGAAAGTAAAGGTCCTTTTATTTCGTTATTTGAAGCTTCAATGAGTCATGAATTGACACAAATTATACAATCTATAATAGTTGAAAGAGTTGACACATTTAATAAGGAAATCGAGAGAATTAAAGGGAATAATGAATTCAATTTAAACGAATTTATTGATTTTAGAGTACATCTAAAATCTAACGCTCTAGTAACTTTTGCCGCGAAAACGGATCCGAGAGGAGTTATTTATGTTGAGAAAAAGAAGAAATTGGAAACTGATCTCGAAACAGATTTAAACAGGATTGAGAAAGATTTTCTAAGCACAATATGCAATGAATATTTCCGTAATTTTTTCGCGAGTTATGATAAAGAATTGGAAATTTTTATTGATGGGAAAGTTTTAAGCAATTTGCTCTCAGATGGATCAAAACTTAAAGAGAGAAGTGAAAAACTTAAGGAAATTGTGGCAAGAGAAATCGAAAATTATCCAGAAATAAATAATATTTTTACGAACCAATCTCTTATGGGCTTCACCAATAACTTTAATATTGCGCAGCAAAATCTGGAAGGAATGCGAATTAAAGCACTTACACTCGCGACATTGTCACTGGTCGCCGGCTGAAGCGCTGCCTTTGCATTTAAAGAACCGATATTGACCGCAGTTTAAGGAGCATTGCAATCAAATGCAGGAAAAGCAGTTAATGAATTATTGGAGGAAAACGGAATGAATGAAATTTTACATGCGACTTTAATTGAGGCTGTGAAAAACAATTTTCCCGAACCATTTACAAACACAAATAATGAGGGAGATGAGTTTCAAAATTCACATATTTTTGTGAAATCTTTGAGAAATTTCCTCACGGTGATGAACCGATATTTTATTATTGGCGGTGATCTTGAGTTCTTGATCCGAAAATCTAAAGATTCAGAGAAGAAATTTCAGAAGAAATCATTTTTGAAACTTTTATTCACATAGCAGTCTAGGTAAAAAAACTAATAGTTCATTAAAATTTTAATTATAATTTTGAAATTTTAAACTGTATCAACTTCTTTTGAAAAATTATTAAAACTTCGCCCGACTCCTAAAACAATACTGTGAAGTCAGTTTCAAATAACCTGTCTAAAAGTTTTGAAAATCTAGTTTTACAGTGGAAAAAATTGCGTATGTGGACCGCACCCAATTTCGATCAGACTGGCACGTGTCGACAGCCTAAGGTGAGCAGAGTTAATTTATGTGAGTCTCATGTTGGCAGGGCTCCTGGTTCTCTAGATATGGTCATCCAAAGTTAGCATCGAAAATACATTGGAAATGTCATTCCAAGGAAAAAAATAAACAAAGTTTGACTATTTTGTCACCAAAAGGTTTAGGTAGCTGATCTGTTGCACTCTGTGGGGACCAAGAGCCCTTTTGGCGCCTATTTGACCTAAAATTCATGGGAAAAGTTAGTAACATACTTGTGTTGAAAACCTAACCTAGATTAACCTAACTTAGCTTAGCCTAACCT
This sequence comes from Camisia spinifer, assembly GCA_034694065.1. NCBI lineage: Eukaryota > Metazoa > Arthropoda > Arachnida > Sarcoptiformes > Camisiidae > Camisia > Camisia spinifer. The sequence continues at coordinate 4,536 of JAQFXV010002479.1, forward strand.
AACCTAGCCTAACCTAACTTATCTCCAGTTGTCAAAACTTATATTTAAATAGCTCACTTTGCATTTAAGCACATTAAGTCACATTTCCAGTGTATTTTCAGTGGTAACTTTGGGTGGCCATTTCTCGGGAACCAGGGGTCTTGCCAACATGAGACCAACATAATATTGTTTGATGTACCTTAGTCTGTCGACAGGTGGCAGTCCAATCAAAATCGGGTGCAGTCCAGTTACGGAATTTGTACCAATCATATGATATATACTTATAATAATGAATTTTTTTAATGATTTAATTCGATAAAAGACCAAATGTCGTTGTTAAACATCAGCATCATATTTATCCGAAGTATTATCAGCATCATCTTCATTACATGTTATAAATTTATATTTTAAAATATCTAAAAATAATTTCGTGAAAAATAACCATAATTCAAACAACAATTGAACTTAAACTAAACTCAAACACATATTTAAAAGAAATGGAAAAAGGTTGAATACCCAAGTTAAAGTTCATGAAAAATTATCTAACATGAAATTTTCTCTGACGCATATAGATGATTTTTATTCGTCATTATTGCTATAAACTATCAGTTATATCGAAATTTCTAATCCATGAAATGATGATATGGTGAATTTGACTCTTAATATTTCCGAACACTCACATCAAAAAAATAATATTATAATTTTAATACAATTCTTAATACTTTTCTCCATTGATATGTTTTTATCTAACTGATTTTATCCCATCTGAATTTCACTAATGATTGAATCAAATTGAACAATCACATTTGGTGGTAAAAAAATTGAATTTAATTATGAAAACCGAAAAAAGTAAATCAAAGAATATTCAAATTTTATTGATCATTTCTACCAAACAGAACACTTATGATGTGGATTCATCGGTAAACCTATTTTACATCCAAGAACTCTAGAAAAGTCTTCTGAGTTAGAAAGCGCACCATTCACTCTGAAAATAAAATTTAAATGCATAAAAGATAGGGTGGTCAACTGGACGTTTTTGAACTGAACTGTCCAGTTTTGCTGGATAAATGTCTTGTGTCCAGTTGAGACCCCAAACTGGACGCCTTTTGTCCAGTTTCCGGCATAATTAGGAAAATCAGCATAAAATACCCCAAATTATCAGTAACTTTTCTTAATTTGTGAAATAAAAGCTCTATAACTTTTGAAAATACCTGTATCTAAATCTTTTATTAAATAAGTAGCATTAAAGTTTTATTTAAGTCCCCGCTTTTGATAAGTATATAATTTCCCAACTGGTTTTCGATTTATGCTGATTTATTTATGAGAACTCGTTCCTTCTTAAATACGAGTGAAAGTTAATCCTCATTAATGGAGTTTTTATGAGGTTGCAATTCTCACTTGTTTTTAGGCACTGAATTCATAAGTGAACAAAAACAAAAATTATGTTCAAACCATCAAACATTTGAATATAATGAGTCCAGTTTTAATTCAAAATTGTTTTTAAACTCAAAATTAAGATAAAATCATCAGACATTTCATTATTTATGAGCTTTATGGTTACTTAAAAGTTAATGTTGCATTACTTACTTAATGCTGCAAAATCTCAGAAAAAAGTATTATTAATTCATAATTGAAATTTGTAACGATTTTCTGTTTCATTTGACAAATAAAGAATGTGCATGGTTGATGAATTTTCGAAATTTTATAGAAGGGGGGCCCTTTGATTTTTTTGTCCAGTTTTAGGCCTAACAAGACTTGGTCACCCTGATAAAAGATGAGAAAAACCTTAAAAAACTATTTTTCGGTAAGTTATATTACTACAAAACTTGCCTAAATTTTTTGGGTGCATATGGATTATTTACAATCAAATCTTTCAATGACCCTTTTGTCTGTTTAGTACAAGCATATACTCAAAAACTAATATAAAAAAGTTGTTCAGATGTGTAATTAACTCCGGGTAAACCTAATTCAGGACCAGAATCTTTTATTGAGCTTTAATATGCTCTAAACGCCAGATTAATGCCTCCGTTGTCTGCTATGTTTTCGGGCTGAGTATTGACTCCATTGATACGAAGTTTAATTTCTTGGGCATTGTAATAGCTATGCTGATCAATAATGCATTTAACTTTGTCTCTATAGTTTTGGTCAGTTTTAGAATCCCACCAGTTATTCAAATTTCCATTCTTATCGTGCAGTTGACCCAAGTTATCGAAACCATAAATTATTTCATGACTAATACTTTTCGCAATTGTTCCGTAATTTAAATAACTTTAAAATTGGAAAAATTGGTAATTTATGTGGTGCATATTTTTTCGATAGCATTATAATAGAATAGGGTGATATACTATGGCCTGTCCTTATAAAAGAAAACTCCCTGAAGAATTGCAGCAGGAATTATAGCCATATTCTTGATTCTATTATCAAAGGCATTCACTTTTGTCAAAGGGCCTATTTTTCGCCAACTATTCATTTTCAGATAATGAAAAATCAGTAAAAAATCAACAAGAAAAAAGATTATTTGACTAATGTGTGAATAAAAAATTACTCGTGTATATCATTAGGTTTTTGGATACCATTGAACATTAAATCTGAGTTCCATTTGTTAATGTTCATTATGTTTAGCCTCAGAGGGAAATTATTTCAACATTAGTTTAGCTGAAAATTATGCTTTAAGTCTTATACAAATGGATTGATGTTATGTCAACTATTATACAAATCATCTTATAATGAGCATTGACTTTCTTATTGTCCATCAATTGTTTTCAATATCCAACTAATAATTTCATATTTTTCAGTTTTTCCAAAGCGTGCTCAAGAGTTTGCTTCTCAATCCATTCGGCCTTTTTCAGAGTCTCATAGAACTCATTTTTGATATTGATTGCGATTTTTGAAACCTGATGAAAAAGTCTCAAAATAAATACATTCAATTCTTAGATTTAGGAATAATTTGAGAATTACTTCATCTAAATTTTTCTTTCGGTAATTCTTTCCAAGGAAAAGAAAAATTCAAAAGATGGTGAACTATAATTATTTCGAAGAATATCTAACAAATTAAATTTTCATAATTCATAATTAATTGATATAAAAAACTGAACATAATAGAGATCTATTACTTTTCAATTTATGTAAATCATTAGTTGAATGAATTATAATTTTGAAATATAACTTTAAAAGTTTAACATGCCAATTATTATTGATAGATGCTCTGGCTACCTCCCTTATGATTGCAATTTCAATTGCATTATTGCTCACAATAATCGGTTTGATTGGAGTTATTAAAGAGAACTTATGTATTGTGCTCACAATAACAGCGTTCTCAGCGTTTGGATTCTTCATTCGTATCGGAACTAAAGATTTCGTTTTAGCGACCATAAGTTTTTTCTACACTCTATTGTTCTGTATTTACGCTTATCTGATTTATCAGAAAAAGAAAGGAAATAATTCTGTTACATTTTGACTTCTCATATAAATTTTTCAATTTGTTTATCATTTTATTGATCGAAAAGTTAATTGATCAATTCAATTTTTTTGATTACCTAACTTACTTATAGTACAATCCTATTATGGCTCAAATTTTTCAAATTTTAATAAATATTTAAGAAATGAATAAAAAAATATTCTGTAATTTTTTAATGGATTAAAATTAATTCTTGAATTATATTATTTTCATTATTTAATGTTTTTTTTTCTGAAATACGTATCTTTGGATTTGAACAGAAATATGATCATATCCATAGATCGCTTGAAAGAGATTTTGTATAGTGTGTCCCACAAGTCCATGGCCTTTGTTGAGAACGTGAGACTTTAAATTCCAAATAGGTTAGGATTTCAAAATCATAGCTAATTTCTATCGTAGATTTACCAGAAATATGTCTGTCTTGATTACCCAAACACTAGAAATAAGTCTTTCTTAATCCGTTTAAGGACTCAAATCAGTCATTTTCAGTGATTTTGTTAGTTATTTTAGTTTCACAGTCATTAATGCTTGGATTTCATTTCTTTAAAAATAAAGCTCTAAAAGGATCAAAACTTCAATATGAAAACAATAATGTTTTTGATAGTGAAAAAATTTTATTATAGACAGTAAAGAAAGGTTTGAAAAACAGACACATGAAACGACGTTATTGTTGAACATTCTGGTTATAATTGCATCATGTTTTACTATTACTAGGAAGCATAGCATCATAATTTAATTACGTTACTCAAAAACTGCACTCTTGACCCCATCCCACCCATGCATATGACAAACGATGTAAGTTACGCAAAGCATCTGACCCTTACCCTCCCCATTCAGCCTTACGTAATTTAAGCATGATGCTTATGTTAAAAATCTGTGTAAACTGACTCTCTTTGTTATCATAAAAAATAGTTTTAAACATTTCTTTTAGTTATTCAGAGAAACTATTGAGTTGAAAATATTTAATTGAAAATTGAATATAAAGTCTATTTTTGTAATCTTGATAATGGCTGGAGAAACAAAAGGAGTTCAAATATGTCTTAAAATTTTATCGACTGTAATACTCATGGTCTCAATTTCTTACTTTATAATCGGTATTATTATTTCTTCAGTATATCTTATTACTAAAAAGCAAGATTTGGTAAAAGATTTTCTTCATTTTCTTCAAATTGAAAATGTTGAAAATTATGGTATGATACTAACTATTTTTTAACAAATTATTTATTCATAATCAGTTTATAATAAATTAAGAATTCAAAAAATTAATCAATTTTTAATAAAATATTCTATAAATATTATTGATAATCTTTGACTGGAATGAGAAAAAGCGTGAATAGTAGGTAGAAATCAAGTTTGAGTTCAAATTATAATAAATCACATTATTTGAAAGGAAAATTTTAAAACTTAATGCTGTTAAATATGAATTTTCTCAGGTTTAATTTGAATAATTATCACGAGTAAATATATCATTTTTAATTAAAATTTAGGTTTTCTCAAATCTTAAATTCAAGAGTCAAATAAGGGTTTCTACGCTTTTTCTCATTTTAGAAGAAAAATTGCAAGATTCATAATTAGAAAATTTTATTTTTCCAACAGATCTTCTATTGACCATTATTCTTATTCTCTTTGCTGTTGAATTGCTAATTGCAATGGTTGGTTCGTTCGGAATTATTAAACAAAACTTACGCATTATAAAAATGTTAACAATACTCTTAGCGATTCAATTCTTCCGTAATATCCTAAGTGGAGAATTGGTTTCAGCAATTATTTGTCTATCAATCAGTATAGTGTTCGGATCTTATGGTCATCAGATTCATTTTGATAATAAAAACATAAACACCGCTATTTAATCATTTTATTAAATTTTAAAAATCATATTTTGTATTTTTAACATTTTGTCGAACAATGTAACTGACTTCATTAATATGATCAATATAATTGCACAATTGCATATCATATGATTACTTAAATTATGAGAAAGTTTTCAAAACTTTAGATTTTTGTCTTTAAACATATGAATGCAGATTAAAAAAGTAATTTTCTTACTAAATAGTGAAGCAAAAATTTTTCGGAAAACTTCTTAGAAAACTTATTTTCATCGGTTTCTTATCAGAAAAAGGTAATGTTCTTCAGCTATTGGTCCGAGAAAACTAAGTATTAAAGGAACCAAATGGGTCGCAGCCCATCGACTATATCCTTAATAACATTAACCATCAGCTGAAGGGCTTTAAGAACATAGTCCTCAAACATCACACAAATACATATGATCGGCAATATGGAAGAGGGAATTATCTCGAGTAAACCTCTTTTTAAGATTTTAATGAAATCCATCAAATTGA
>JAQFXV010002480.1:0-10305 GCA_034694065.1 Camisia spinifer
AGTTTTTTTGAGAACTTTAATAATATTTTGGTTAGATGTCGATAGCTCAAATTTTTTCAAACCCAATATGGTCCTTTTATCTATAAAATTCGATGATAAAATCGCAGTAATATAATATTTTGTTGAATGGATGAAAAGTAACTTATTAGACATTGCAAAGCAACAAAACAATTTAACTATCATTGATGCAAAATGTTCAACAGTTTAAAAGTTTTGACCTCATGTATCCATTGATCTTGACTTAGAAAATAATTTCATCGCGAAGAAAATCTTTTTCAGTAATATATACAACTGTATCTTTGGACAAAATTTCCATAAATATTTTTAGAATTCGATTTGTCCTGAATGTCCAGCATGTCCTGAATAAATGGCAAAAATCGTGAAAATTTTTGGCCCATTTATGAAAATGACTGTACAAGCATAAATGTTCTGCGACAAAACTTCGCGGTACGAAACCTTGTGAAAAAAGTCTCGTTAGACAAGAACTCACGATAGAGCTATATTTGTAATTAAATCAGAAAAAAAGAATTCCGAAAAATAATTCTTGCTTAATTGAAATTCAATTTGTATTAAATATTTCATTCGGTTCAATCTTTGAATATTTGATTTCTACAATTGAGGCATTTTTATTTCTAAATAAATATCTATATTTTGGAATTCTGGGATTAATTCATTATTAAAATAGTATCAAGAGGTTTTGTCGAAGTTATTGCGCGCGATGTTTTGTTTTTTAATATTTTTTCTAACGAGTTTATGTCTCGCTAAGTTTTGTCTTAAATAATAATGTTTCAAAATCCTTCAGGATTTATAATTATGACTCGTTTTGATAATTGCCGTTAAGATTACTTATCAGAAATTGTTTTTCCCATTTCGAGAACTTGAACATATGTTCTATAAAAGGGTTCTTTTATGAGATTATATTGAACTTTTGCTAAGTTAATAAGATTTAATTAAAGCAACATTTGAATATCATAATAAAGTTGACAATTTATTTTCTCAGAATTCCTCGAATAGATTATATCGAAATGAATGGTAAGTCTTTTGATCAATTATTTTCGCGATAATATATCTCAATGTGAGTTTATACTAAAAAACTTCTATCACTTCGAATTTATCTATCAAAGCAGATATATTTTAAATGTAATATAACGCTATTTTTAAACATATAATAAATTCAAAGTAATGCATAGATAGATTTGTAAAAGAGCCATTTTATTTGATTGATAGTAATTTGCTTTAGAATTATTATTGATCAATATGATGTATTATGCAACATAAAAGTCTGATCAAGAATAAGAAATATTTGTCTTAAAATTTTCGTTGATTAACTCTATGAAGGAAATAATGTATATAAAGGGTTTATCTATAAAGGATTCAGTCTGAGATTCATCTACTCTGTGTACATACATTTTCACATCAATCAAAAATGATGACCTTATAATGACCTAATCTTATAATGATACCTAATTTCTTTATAAAGGGAGATTCAAATCTATTCAAAACATATCATTCTTGTAGATTACTTTCTTTGAAAATTATTTGTTCATTATTCAAAGTTTGCCTTCAACCAATAAACATAAAGCTTCAATGTACCCTAATTGCTGCAATACAAAACTTATTTAACATATGATTACAGTTTTCTGGCAATCATTATAATTTTTTGAGACCAATCCAAAGCAATAATGAAAATGTTTAATATTAACAAGCATTCGAAAATAAGGTTATTGATCATATCCAAATTGAATTATTGAAATAATAATTTTTCGTTGGTATTTGTTAGGAAAATAAGGATATACATTAATATTTTTGCATGATTTTTCTCAAATTTTATTTAACTGTAATTGGAATTGATGAATAAGATATTGAGTGGGCTACTTTAAATCGAAAAACAAATTTCAAATTTATTACAGAACTTATATCAATAATTTAGAAATTTTATAAAAAATAATAATTGCTTTGAATATTTTACAGCCGTATTTACATCCGTAATATTTGCCACTCTATTCATCAAAACTTTGGCGCAAATAGAGCCAGAATATGTATTTCCGTGTAAGTACGTATCTTCGGCTCAAATTCATTGTAGGGGGCTTGAAATCAATGACGAAGTACTCAAGAGTGTTGGACTAAAACTTTCGGTGAGAGCACCAAAAGGACATTTCCGGACATTGCATATCAACTCAACTTCTATCACAAAGATAGAGAAAAACTTTTTTCCAGACTTGACATTCGAAAATATTTATTTGGAAAATAATAATCTTTTAACAAGCATTGATGCGCAAGCATTCAGCCCCCAGAGCTCAAGACGTCTTTTCATTAGAAATAATCCACAATTGAGTGATATCAGAATTTTCGAATTGGCTAATCATCTGAGTGTTTATCAAACTGTTGAGTTTGATTATAATGCAATTAAGGCAAGAATGTTATCTTCTCATAGATTTTCGAAATACTTGTTTGGTCATATTTTTGAAGTGAATCCCCTATCAGAACTCTAATTCTTTCCTTAAATTTTGATCAAACATAATTTAATTAAGATATTTTCATATTAGTTCCTCTTAATTCAAGGGATATTTGTATGTAAAATTTTATTCTCCCTCTTTAATCATAGAAAAGAAAGTGCCCTCTTGGAAGATGAGGTTTATTTGGTCAAACCCATCGATTTTCTAAAAAATATATTCTAAAAATTTTCTGGAACATTTTATTTTTGACTTGAAAAAAATGACAAGTATATTTTGATGAATTTATTTTCTATCAAAATAAGCGCTTTAGATAATCGGAAAAATTCATTTCTATTTTACTCCTCCAAAAAACTCCAAATATTTAAAATTCAATGAAACTTACAAGCAAATTAGTGGTTTGATACATATAATTTCAGAAAACATTCCTATAAACAAAGTTGATTTATAAATGAAATAAATTACCACTTTTCATATCTATGCCCATTAAAAAATTGAATTTTCTATGTTTTTTCATACAAAAAACAGAATAATCAATAACATTAATTTTTACTTGCTTAGGAAATACCTGAAAATGCATTCAAACCTGAAACTCCATCTGAATCACACACTAATATTAAACTAAATCATAATAAAATCGAGAAAATTGGCGCAAACGCTTTCAAGCATTCACCACTTTTGATACATTTGTCTTTAGAGAACAATCTGTTGACTAAATTAGATGACAACTCATTTAATTTAAATGAAAATCATTTGGGAGAAATTTTGATTGATCTAAAGCATAATCATTTGTCATCAAATAGTTTCACGAAGAAGACATTTAATATACCACAAAATACAATTGTCACACTAGACTTGGAACATAATCTATTTATAGATCTTAATGAAGACATTTTCAAACCTCTCATTGATAATGGATTAAAATTAAAATTAGATGGAAATAAGTTTTATTGTGGATGTAATATGAAATGGATAGTTGAAAGTCCACATAAGGCTAATATTCAAGGCCTTCATTGCAATAATTTACAGAAAGATATTCAAGCTATGACAGTAAATGATTTGAATTGTTGAAATATTTTTGCCGTGCATGTAAAACAACTAAATTTATTTGCAATTTATATACTGAAAAATAAATAAATTTCAATGCTGTAACTAACTGAAAAATTTCTGAAATTTATTTCATTCATGATAGCATTTTCTTTTAATTTTTTTATTTGAAAGGAGATTAGTCTCATGAACAGGTCCGATTAATCTAAATTCGATTCTTTTTAATCAATCTAAAAATACCGTACATTTCGAGCTGTTAACATTATTACAAAATAATTTTTTCAACATTATCCTTTATAAACACCAAAAAATAGTGGGCCTAACGTAAATTCAAACCCAGTTATTCTTGTTCTATTGATAGAATCTCCATTGCAATATGCTCTTTCACAAATCACAGTTAAAAATTGAGGTCTAAATTTTGTATAAATTCGGTCAGCTATTTTATCATAACAATTATCAGAATTGGTTCGTCCAAAATCTCCTTTTTTAAATTTAAGACATGAATCTTTCTCGAATCCATTCGTGACTTTATTAAATGCCTCAATGATGTCAGGCATACTATATCGTTTAACAGAAGAAGAATCAAAGTTCGCAATGAATCAGATGTTGAGTTGCGTGCTTTATTAATCATTTCTAAGATATGGGATCCCTTTTCAAAAATTAATAATCGATTTATATAAAATAAAATTTATGAGTGACCATTTAGGAACCGAATTATATTTGGTTGAGTTTAAATCATTATTTGAAGACACTTTCAATAATGTCATCTTAATTTCTTTGTAAGTTAATGTGATTATTGTATTTATTTCTTTACTGATAATTAACTTCGAATCGTTGTTCGATCCGATTTGACCAATCCATGTTTCACCATATTTATTTTTCATCTCTATGACTAATTTTCTGGCAATTATTTCGAAATCGGTTTCATTCTCGTTTAAGTTGAATAGAAATGATAAAACATGTTTTTTCACTTTGCTATCAATATTACTAGTAATTTTAATATCATTTAAAGCTGCAATGGCCATAATGGCCAGTAATGTTAAATAATTGAGATACATTATTATTTAAAATATATCTGCTCTTACACTCTAATAATATGCGATGTCAGATAAAATTTTACTCATTTATATAGTTGAAAGCAATTGGGATATTCCATGTGTTTTTATACAATCAATTTTAGAAATCCTATCTTTGAAGTTTTATGATTAAAACAGTAAATATTTTATTTAATAAAACTCACCGAATGAATATGTAAGGCATTCAAGAGCAACTAAATAACTATTTCTTGATTTATCAGTAGTTAAATTCAAGAAATTTTGAATTCATATCCTTAAAATATGCGATATTTTTGAAATTTTATCTTATTTTCCTGATGCCATTGATGAAAAGAATCGATATAATACTTTTAGGACCTAAATTCAAATTAGAGATGTTTCGATTTCAAGTTTTTAATTTCAATTGCACTTTGATTTCATTTTTGATAAAAATTCGTAGCTCGTGCTCTTGGTTCGCAAGATTTTAATGCTCAGCTTCTATAATATTTATTTGAAAACATTTTTCCTGTAAGAAAGCATTAGTTCAATATATTTTTGTTCTGTAATTTGGTCATTTTTCGGGAAAATTTCTTCAAGATAGCACATCCTCAATTTATACTAATGATGCCAATCTCAATAAAAAGCATTAGTTCTGTAAAGAAAAAGTTTAGTAATTTGGCCTCTGGTCACTTTTGAGTAAAATAAAATCGAACAGACAAGCAGACAAGCAGACAAACAAACAGATTTTGATTATTAGTAACCTGTAGATATCGTAATGCCATAAAATTATTAGACTAACTAATTTTAAAATCTAATAAAATGACAAAGTTGTATAAATATATAGACAAAATGTATTTTATTTTTTAATTCTTCAAATTTTTTTACAAATTTCTACATTTGAGAAAAGGTACGCCAATTGCTTTAGTGTCCAAATAGCACTTCTCAGTCGATGAACAAACGCATAACTTTTGAAAAGAATAAAATTTAGCAAATAAAAATCATATTATCTAATTTTCAGTTAGATTAATAAATGTTTAACCTCTAAAAGTGTACAATATTCACTTCCAGATGAATAACAAGCTGAAATTTTGTCCACTTCAACACAACATTCCGATTGTTTACAGTCGCTTTTTTTAACGCAATTAGTAATAGCTTCACAATATATAATAGAAATTATTAAAAGAATTATATAAATGGAAACCTTCATTTCTATGCTTTGTTGTTTGTGTGATTAGTAAAAAAATATATCTAAATGTTGGAACACCTTATTTTTCTCATATTTATTTCATAATCATTAGTATTAATCGTATCCTTTATTTGGAAATAAGCATAAGTTGTTTTTCAGTTTACATCATATCAGAGGTAGCCAGACTCGGTCGGCCCAGGGGAGTGAGTATTTTTGTCTTCCGAGGGCAGAGTTCCCGGTCCAAAGATCGGGATAGGAAAAATACATTAGCCGGGGGAGGGGGGAATATTTTTAACAAGGGGGTATGTTTTTCCATAGTTCAGGGGGATATTTTCCAAACACCCTTCACTCTACCTCCCTTTTGCCACCTTTGAGATCATCTTAGTTTCATAAAGACCTTCATTTCATAAATTATTAACTCACTGGTATCAATCTGTGAAGAAACTGATAAAATAACAAAATTCATTGGCAAATTTGAATTTTTGACTTCTTATAGTCGAGTTCAAAATGAGTTTATATTGTTACATTTTTCTTCAAATCAAAAGAAACAAGTATAAAAGAAGCTTTTTTACAGAATTTAAAAATGCTAACCCAATAGAAATTCAAAGCTAATCGGAGTAGAAAAATGGAAAAGAAATGAAAATCTCGAACTTTTTACTTCACTAGCGGTTATGAGAATCGAAAATGTGTTTTCTTAAAATTGATAATAGATCCATGACATACAATCTTATTTTTTTATATGTCTTTCAATACAGTTGAATTATAAAAGTATATTTTAAAATAAAATAATAAGAATGAATTGTAAGTTTTATTTATAATATTTATCGAAAAATAAATCTTTATTTAGATACCGATCCATAAGATGTGATAATCCACTCTTTGCTCATTCAGTCTTCCAGTTTTATACTTAACTAAAATTCAATTTAAAAGTGTTTTTGTTATGAAAAATTTTATCCTTTTCATGCATTATATAATTTCAGTGACAGCTATCCTGATAATTATCGCACAACTCATTTATTATGTTAATTGTATAGAAGAAGATATTAATCCGTGTAAACACAGTCCAAAAATTGGTATAATATGTGATGGAAAAGCTGGCGAAATAAACGAAGAAGTTCTAGAAAAAGTTGGTTTAAAGCTTATCAACAAATCATTTGACAAAATAATGATTCTCAACACAAATGTTACTAAAATACGGAAAAATACTTTTGAAAGAACAATTTTCAGAGCTATTGACATATCAAACAATTATGTCATACAATCGATTGAAGAAAATTCATTCAATAAAAGTGAACCCTTTTGGGATTTACTGATAAGAAACAACTCTTTATTAAAAATTGATAGCATTTTCTCGTTATATAAAGCCTTAAATCCTGTATCTGTTTATATAAGGGATCAGAATATTGAAGAATTACGTAAAAATGCGTTCAAAATTCCAGAACCTGAGAAAAGTAGATTAGAAGCTATTATATTATCAAACAATAAAATCAGAACTATTCGTAAGAATGAGTTTATTGATTGCCCGAAAATAGGTTATATTGAACTGAATTATAATATGATTGAAACAATTGAAGATTTTGGATTCAATTTGACTGTCAGTGATATTTCTCATAATGAAATCAGACTTAATGGCAATAAATTAAAGACTGAAAATTTTAATAAAAATACCATAATTTTGAATAAAATGTCAGATAAAGTTCCGTTTTTGTTGCATTTGGAAAATAATATGTTAACTGATTTACCGGAATCTGTATTCAAGCCTTGGTTTGAAGCAAATGATCACTTCATTTATGTGAACGGAAATCAGTTTAATTGTAAATGCGATATGAAATGGATTCTTCATCAGGCAAAAAATCCTTCAAATAATAAACGGTTTAATAGAGTTTTTTGTCAAAATAAGAAAAAATTTATAGAATTCTTAACTGATGATGATTTCGATTGTTAATAAATTTTTTTTCATCTAACTGTGAATACTTTTTTTGAATTGAAAAACATAAAATTTAATTTGAGTTGAGTTGAATTAAGAATTGAAGTTAAAAAAGTTAAGTCGATAAAAATATTCTGAAAATATAAAAATAAATTCTTCTTAAGAGTATTAACTAAAGTCTATAAGTCTATCAAGTCTATAAACTCTATTGTATTTCATAGTGTATAATACAATAATTGTATGACCAAGATTGAACTTTGTTTATGTCTATTGATCTGCTAACATTTACTACGAGAAATTTATTAGTAGCTTCCTTTATTATTCATCATAATATTATTGAATTGAGATAAGAATTTTCAGAAATAAATTACTAATAGAATTTTTTGGAACAATGATTATTTAGAGGAAATTGATTGCAGTGATTTCTTTGGTTATGTTATAATTAACTTTGAACTTAATTAATTTCTATCAGACTATAAATAAGTTTTATATAGTAAATAAGATTGTTGAATAAACTCAAGTATAATAATTTGAAATTGATAGGCGAAAATATTTTGAAATGAAATCCATAATTTTAGTAATGTCATTATTCATTAATACTGAAGGAATCGATTCATATAAACTGGTTTGGAGTGATGAGTTTATCGACGCATCTTTGAACACAAATGTTTGGAATATTAAAAACACATGTGAAGGTTAATTGACATAGGTATATTGTGAAATAAGGCATTTTAAAATTATAAGCTTGGACATTAATCGGTTCTCATAAAGATTATCACCTAATGGTGAAGTGAGATACAGTATTTGCCCAAAATATCAGAATGGAAAAATTATTTAAAATTACAACCTTTTGGAATTCAGGTTGTATAAGAAGCTTTTAGATTCATCAGTTGTGTCTTTTTAAAAATTAAGAATTATCGTTTCCTTTTATTTGTCTCCTTAACATTCAAGAGCTCCTTTTTTAAACTAATTTTTATTTAGCATAGAAGAGTCATTTTTCTTAAAATAACTTGTGAATCAGTGACAAAACTTGTGACATATTTATAAGATTTAAACTTTCTATGAATAGAAACCAGCTGTTCATTATTCTATTGGAATTGAGTTATGGGAAAATTAGCTTTCGATGACATAGAAAAGACACGATTTCTGAAGTATGATTGAAGTTTACTAGACAAAAACTATTTATATTACCTATATTTCTCAACTAATTTGAATTTGATTTTCAATCATATTGACAAAATTCTTCGAAACTTATTTTTTTGAAATAAACTTTTCCAATACAATCTAGTCAGAGGTGGCCAGACTCGGTCGGTTCAGGCGGGATATGACAAAAAAATTGAAAAGATTTTTTGAGAATATAGGGGGGTATTTTTTAAGCGTTATTTATAGCTTAGGAGTATATTTTAAGCTTTCTGACATTAGAAATGTTTATTCGCCAATGATCCTAGTGGTGGGAAGGGTATGATTTTTTCCTGATCTTAGGATGGGGGAATTTTCTGAATACCCCTAACTATACAATCCCCTCTGGCCACCTCTGATATTTAATTGATGAACTATTTTAAAATTTCAATTTTTACTTAAGAATTCTTAAGCGTTATATATATATATCTTATTCATTTAGAGATCTGGAACAATGAGCTACAATGTTATACCAATCGTTCTGAAAACCTTAAGGTTTCTGGAGGAGTGTTAACAATAACCGCGAAACCTAAATTCTTAGACAAAAAATCATACACTTCGGGTAGGATTCGAATGAAAACGGAAGGATTCAAATATGGAAAGTTTGTGATTAAAGCAAGACTTCCAAAAGGAAAGCATCCTTGGCCAACGTTTTGGATGTTACCGTCGGAAAATCTTTATGGACCTGGAACTACTAGTGGAGAAATAGATATAATGGAATGTAGGGGACAAAATACTTCAATTGTTTCAAGTGCAATTCATTATGGCTGTCAATCGCCTAATAGTTCAAGTCAATCGACTGGTCTTAAGAATTTCACATTCGATTTTAGTGAACATTTTCATGAATTTTCAATTGAATGGGATGTAAATGAAATTCGATGGTATATTGACAACGAAATGTATCACAGTGAAAATTTAAACAGATCATTTTCTTCTAGAAAGTGCAACGATCCCTATAAAGCTTTTAGAAAGCCATTCGACCAGAAGTTTCAGTTCATTTTCAATGTTGCAGTGGGTGGAAATTTTTTTAAAAGATATGGTAATTTAACTTTAGAGGAAGCAAAACATTGGCCTAAACCAACTCTGGAAATCGATTTTGTTAGAGTTTATCAAATTAATTCGACGATTGAAAAAGTACTGATAAAAACTATTTGCACATGTTCTTAATCTTCTTGGTGATTTTTCATTTAGTCGTATTCATAATTTGTTTGAAAATTGCAGTGAAATCAACATATAAAGTTTCTCATTTAATCTGATTGAAGAATATTTGAGATGAAAATTAAGATTTATTGAACTTACGAATTTCAATTAAAAGTGCTATATTTATTCGATAAGAATAGTTAGTTTATTATCTATTTTTATACAAATCAGTCATAGATCTAGAATTCACAAATAAAATTGTACACTTAGAGTAGTACTCACTAAGCTTCGAAAATACTTCAAAAATACTCGTCAATTATGAAATATACCTAATATAAA
>JAQFXV010002481.1:0-10304 GCA_034694065.1 Camisia spinifer
CATAATGATAAGGCTTTATTACTTTATCTACAGTTTAAAAATACCAAAAGTTCTAAAGATATTTTAAATGTTTTAAAATTATGAATATCTGTGTGTTATCAATGATTGATGTGTTTTAATAAGATTCGATGCATTTTATAAGTCCTAATCGTTAACATAGATGTTCACTAAAGTCCTTCAATAAAATGTTAAAAATATAATACATATGTTAGGGAAAACTGATTAGAGCCACTTCTTTACTATTCATCTTCATATGAACTAATGGGACTCTTATATGCATTTTTATTATTAAATCTCCTTTTCACTTTTTACTTTTAGAAATACTAATTCTAATGATGTGTCTTCTTTCAAAAATACTATATCTTATTTCAAGTTATTTATTTTTTAACTTTCTGATCAAATTTATTTGATTTTTTCTTAATTATCCAATTTTAACTACTGTTATGAAATCGGGTCAAAATTATCCAAATTATTTAATGATCTATTCAAACGAAAAAATTGAATGACAAAACAATTTTATTCATAATATAGGGCTGAAATCTGTTAGAATTTGAACTCTCCCCTAAACGTGAAAATGAATATAAGCCGAATATTCTTAACTCTAGTAATTCACTATATTCTACAGAACTTGTGCGCAAATGTACAGAATATAGTGATGAGTGCAAAAGAGAAACAGTTTGAAGACTGGCTGTATAAAAAATCAATCATTAATACTGAAAATTTTGTTTCAAATATATATCAATAGAAGAAAAATGTCTGAGAAATCACCGAATCCTAATTCAAAATCTATTAATATAACGAACATTACTAATAAATTTAAAGGTATGTTGAAATTCGCTCAGTTTAACAAACGGAAAAAAATCATTCAACAAAACAGTAATCTTACAAAAATGATCTCTAATTCCACATCTAATGCTTTGTGTCATATAATCTAATCAAATAAGAATTTACTTCACTTCTTATCATTCATTCATGAAATTAAGAAATCATTTTTTGGATCAAAAAGTTTTTACGGCAAATTTTTTTTTCAACAGTTTTTCTCTATTGAAAAAGTGAAAAATTTCAATAGAGATGTGAAAGGCCTTTTAGATTCACCTTTTATTTAAATTATTACTTATAGTTTTCAAATTATTCCGTCGAGTGCGACAATTGAAGAAAAAGAAACGAAAACATAGTTGGGATTCCGTTAGCGGTAAGTCATATATCAATACTACCCTTCACTTATCAGTTATAGCTTTTTTATATCTCTTCAAATTTCAATTTACTATTGCTTTAAATATAAATTATGTGCTTTTCATTATTTCGGTCTTTTATATTCCATCAAATCTGATATTCCTCTGAATATCTTCTTATTTATATTCTGCAAATATTTTATTAGTATTTAGTTTCAATTCTAGTTATTTATTAGAGTTAAGAAAATATTATCCTTCAAGTATTGCACTAAAAGATCTGTTTTTAACAGTCACTCAAATATTCGCTTCAATTTTGACGTTTTTATTAATGGGATTACATTTTTCATGAAACGATTTGTTAAAATTCCGAATCATTTCATTCAATCTTTCAAAACCAAACTACAATTTTTCTCTTTTCAACTGAAATAATGTGTAAAGAGACCAAAAAATATCATAGAATTGATGGCTATTCTTGAATAAAACTAATTCCTGATAAACCGGTGACTTATCAAACATTGTTTAATAATCAAATTTTTTGCTCCCCTTATAGTCAGAATATTGCAGTTCAGAGCCTTTGCAGAGCATTTGAATAATTTGGAAAAACTGAGCTTTAAATTAGACCTCTGACCTTTGATTTATTATATTAAATCAATTACATAGATGTGACTTATTTTAAAAATTGAGTTTGAAATTAATTTTTTATAATAATTTATTCAAATTAAGTCACTGTAATTCAAATAAATTCGCACGAGAATAGATTTTTGACAAAAATATAAGTAATAAATTATTTTGAAATCGAAAATCTCTTTGAAATTTGTTTTGAATAATTAATGGTTTGTATATTTTTCTGTAATAAATGAAGAGAATTGTGCTTTAACTCTAAGATTGAAATTGAGTTAAATATAATTTAAATTATTTATATTTCATTCCGATAACACTTAAGAATGAAGTTTGTAATAATAATCATTATTTATTCCGAAATAACTTTATTCTGAATCGAGAATAAAGTGTTATGTAATAATTGATTGATTTAATTAAAATTGCATGACTTGGGCTGACACTCGTGGCTGACGGAAAATTTGAGGTTTGACCTAAACCTTGAGTTATTGGAAACTCTGTTTTTATTACACTGAAATCTGAAGCACAATTTTTAATTTTATTCAGTATTCTTTCATTCATAATAAATTGTGTGCACTTTATAGCCATAAAAAGTAAATAAATTATTATTATTATAATTTGTTAGTTCTATGCACTCAATCTTTCTATGAATAATATTTTGAAATTCATATTTTCCGTTTTGGTGGAAATAAACTGTAATATTAATATAGTTTTTATGCATTGGTTATTCATAAATAATTGATATATAAAATGCTTTAACAACTTATAATCAATAAAAGTTGGATCACGTACTAAAGAATGACACTTAACAATGATATTTTTTCTTGTTTTTTGCTGTATAAATATATGAGTGAAATTAGTTGACTAACATTCAAACCCCCTTAAGAATATCGTCATTGCATTAATAATTTTTCAAAGGATAGAAATTGGTCTTTGTATTTCGTTATTTATTCAATTTGTTTTCAACAATAATTGAGACAAAATATTACTAATGATTAATAAAGATAATTCAATATTGAGCTATAAGTAAAGCTCGATTTAGTGCAGATCAATGAATATAAGCACATACAGTAATCTCATTCCTTAAATCATTTCATCCTTTTTTCATTATTTAACCAATGATTTCAATTAAGCCATTTCTCTAAGTTTTTATAATTAAAAAACGAAGGAAATGATAAATCATATTTAACCCTTGAATTTTGATGTTTAACTTATTTAAAGGTTAAATCCAAAAACCGATTCCAACAAAAAAATTATCAGAAAAGTCAAAAACAGATGGATTTGATGTTTAATTCAGGAATTTATCTTTTCTGCATTTTTCTCTCATAAAAGAAATTAAAAAATCTTCAGACTTTGGATTTGTTTTGAATATTATTGGTATGAACAGAGCCTTCATTTTAACTGTTGGTTACATCAAATTCTTTGGCAATTATTAATATCTTTCATTCTTATGAGTCATTGTTTCGCATCAATACTTCTTCCATGCAATGCATTAAAATTAATAACAATATGATATTATATTAGAAATTTCACATAAAAACTTTAACCTCTATTTGTGTCATTTGTGTAATATTCTAAGTTTGAATGAATAAAATGTATGCATTGTTTGTTCACTTATAGTAAAAAGAATAATATTTCTAAATCGTTTTTAATTTGTATGAATTCTTAAAAAATATATCATTTATTTTTCGAGTTATTCTAATTCTTGAGTGAATCAATGTTTTAGAGTTAAATTATGGTTAGAGTAAAACTGTTGTAAAACGAGGAAAAGTCTCACTGAATACATAAAAAGAATGATCAATATATTAGGGCTCACACAGTGTTGGGTTCGGGAAATGTCTATTCAAAATTTGCTTTGATATCAACAAAGAGAAAAATCAACTTCTTTACAATGAAATTTTGTCAATACAAAAATCGTGAAATGGCTAGCCTTCAAAGTTTGATTATATCAAAACTTAAGCTTTTTATTGTTTTAGGGCTCAAAATCAAATGTAATTTTTGAGCATTAAAGCCATAAAATAAAGCAATAATTTTCTAAATGAAACTCTTTTTTAAAAGATCACAATCTCAAGAAATAGTTGATCGACTTTAATACTAGTCATTGAAAATGTCTAATAAAAGTATAGGTTTATAGGTTTAAAGGTCAAACTTTCTATGCTTTATGAATCACAATAAATTGCTTTTATGCAAGTTATCTATCAATCATCTTATTATTACGATTCAGTTCCGCCTTAAATCTTGACTACTTCTATGCATTTTACGGTACAATAACTACTGAAACTTCGTGTTTAATATTCTTTGCTATAGACTAGTTATCACTATCTTTATATGAAAAATCGCTTTTAATGATAAATTCCTATTTTTGACTCTAAAGTTTGATTTTATTAAGTTATATATTTTGAAGATTATTGTAAAGCATTTGGATTTTGGCACATTTGGTATTATTTTTTAAAGACATAATATGTCTATTTCGGCTTAGTTTTTGACATTTTATGAATTATGACTTCATATTATTGAAGCTTAAGTTACATTTTTAGAGAGATGACTACAAATTAAATTCATTTGTTTCACATTTTTAGACTGAAAGGACTTGATTTTTCACTAAAAGCAATGAGTTTAGCCATAATTTGATCCAATTTGATAAGGATTATGTTTTATGAGTTATGTACCAATAAGTAATTATTGAGGTATCGAAAAATCTTTATTTTAACGGAATTAAGGATATTCCTCAAGGCTTAATAGATGGCAAAAACGTCATTATACTGAAAGAGTGATGCATAAAATATTGTGTATAATTGGATCTTCAATATATTTATTCATTTATTAATATGTAATAAGTTCTATACATCTTTAATATGTGTCAGATTTTAAGCAAAAACGACACATATGATAGTCTAGGGTTAGATACAATTCAATGGAATGATAATGATCTGTATTAAAAAGAATTCGTTGAATTATCACGAAATCGATAAACGATTTGATTCTTCATAAAAAACTATTGAAACTATTCAAAGATTTATTCCTGATTCGTTTATATTGAATTATAAAAAGTAGTAATTTATTAGTTATTTTTGAATGATTATTGAACAACACTTTTATCATCAGAATTTTTTTATTAAATTCATAAAAAAAACTTCAATTCATTATTTGTAAACTAAATTTTAAAATATTTTTTACACTAATTTTAATCTATTTAATTTAATTACAATACATTCTAATATATTTAATATAAGGTAGTTTTTCTTTGGAATTGAAACCGGGTTTCAAGTCTATTGACTTCTATAGATATTTATAGTTTTCTCCAATGACTAGTCTTAAAATTTGTTAATAAAATTACTGGTTTATAACTATAAAAGGTATTAAAAATTTGTTAATAAACTATTATACATTTGCATACCTTTTTAAAATGAATGGAAATTATTTATGTACAAAACTATAGAGAAAAAAATAAAGTGTTCGTTTAACAATAATGATCCTAATTATTTGTGATATACAAAATCCTTTTTGATGTGCATATCTTTAGAAATTTGATTAATCAGTTTCGAGATTTGCATTTTAATGAAAAGCTACGTGTTGTCACAGTTGATCATATGTTCTACTGATTGAGATATTTATAAATCCAATTCAAATATGAAGAGACATTAGAGTATAAACCAGGCATTAGCGGTCGCGCACAACCTATTTTAATGACAGGCATTAATTTTGAAAAGTAACTGTTTAAATTCCACAGACAGCAGAAATTTATGAGAGATAGCTCTTTACAGTTGAATAAATTTCAAATAAATATTCAAAATATGCGTACTTTTGACGATAAGCTACTAAATATTGTATTGAAACAAACCTATTCCTGTAGATACGATTCCGGCCACATAATAATGTTCTGGACCACCAGTTGCTGGAATAAATCAAATTTTATTCAATTTATGCATTAACTCTAAATCGAAGCTAACTGTGAGCCAATTTTCTAATGTTGTATAATATCTCAAACTTAATTTGAGAAAAAAAGAAATTTTCATATTTTATTAGTAAAAGTTGAAAAACTTATAAATCATGTGAAATCTTAATTTTCATATTATATTCACTAAAACTGTGAAAAGACAACTGTTACTAAATTTAGAATTATTCTGCAATTTTTCATAATATAATGTTTTTGTTTATAATTTTTAAAGTTTCCGTTCTTTAAAATT
Organism: Camisia spinifer; assembly: GCA_034694065.1. Lineage (NCBI taxonomy): Eukaryota > Metazoa > Arthropoda > Arachnida > Sarcoptiformes > Camisiidae > Camisia > Camisia spinifer. The sequence goes on from JAQFXV010002481.1 coordinate 5,978, forward strand.
ACGAAAGCTTTTATAATTAATTTGACAGAAAAAATTTCTTTTCTTCAGTTCCGTTTTTAATTAATATTGTGATGAATAACAAGACTCACAGTTATGATATTTGAGAAGAAGAGGTCCTCCGGAATCTCCATGACATGCGTCTTTCCCCCCATGTCTATGACCGGCACAGATAAGCCTGTCATGAATCTGCATATCTCTTCCGGCCATTCGAAACCATTGCTGGCAAAGTTTATTATCAATGATAGATAACCTGACTTTTTGTAACTTTTCACTATACACTTCACTCTTCTCAGTTTTTTTACCCCAACCAACGACTAAACCTTCTCTGCCAGCAAGTGGTGTATCAGAAGGTGGAAAGCATACGGGCCACGCATATTCGCTCCAATGAATATCTGCATTAGTTTTTAAGAGAGCTATATCTGCGTTATTTATATTTGGCGGAGACTTAAATCCCGCATTTCTACTATAATTATCGTGTATAACAATCCGTTCGACTGTATAATCACGTGTGTTGTGATCGTTACGAAACAAATCGTATTCACCAATTCTGACAATGAAGTTAGTGTTTGATTGACTTTGAACACAATGAGCTGCAGTTAAGATCCATCGTTGACCTATGATTACACCCCCGCACTATTGAGGATGAAAAATGAACTTTATATTGAATAAGTTGAAATTTGAATCTTAATAAATAGAGAGTATAACTAGAGTAGGGCCAAGAGTAGGGCCGAGAGAGGAGAAAGAAAGATTGATGAATATATTAGATAGTGATATATATACGAAAATAATTATTATTGGATAGTATGTCTTACATGGTGATTCCCATTCCTTCTGATAGATACAGTCCATGGGAATTCTCCATCATAGCTATCATTACCTCCAACCACTTTTGATGTTCTAATAATTTGCTGTTTTCCACAGCCAGATGTTCTCGAACTTGTATTAACTCCAATGTTGAATGAATATAATAGAAGTATTAATAAGACTAAGAGAACCATTATTCGTAATACAAATGATTTTCATTATTGTCATCAAACTAAGCAACTATTTATATAGTTATTTAACATGAGTGAATATTGTCGTGTTGTCATTCGTAAGTCCCACTGACCTCATTGACCTCATTATAGCCTCATTCCTCATTTAAGTCTGAAAGCGATTTCGGAGACTGAGAGTGTCCCTCTTCTGTCCCTCTTCTTTGATGACTGCTTTCACAGTCAAAATATACTTGTTTTCACACTGCTATAATGTTGTTCAAAAGTGTTACGTTCAATCTTTTTATATTTTGTATTACTTCTTGATTCAATTTTTGGAAACCCCAATAAGTAATCGCACTCTGTGTGAATCTTGTTTAAAGTTCATAAAATAAAAAGGGGTTTTACTTTATGTAGCTATGAGTTGATAAACAGAATTTGAGCACAACATTTATCATAATATAATAGAAACAATTCCGTATAATAATAGAGTGATTTAGGTGTGAAAGGAAGTAAGAATTAGAGGAAGATGAGAGTGAAAATTTTAATAGACTATTGCATATTAGTTTTAATATATCGTATAACTTGTCCCAACTTATATCATATGCTATAATTTCAATCATAATATTTATGTTTAATTTCCTTTTCTCTCATTGTTTATAATGCAATCATTTAAGTGCCATTCCATATATTATTTCATTGAAAGGGTAATACTATTTACATTAGAGACAAATTCTCTAATAAAATCACATGCGATTACTGTCGTTTCACATTTTATAAACTATAGTATTGAGTGTTTCATAGTGTTTGGTATTACTCTCAATTACAATTGTTTACATGAGTATAATTTTATTATGCAATAAACTTTGAATTGAGGACAAAGATTTTTTCTATTTTAATGACTTTGAGTAAATACCACTTTTCCTACTTATGCTCACAAATAGCAAAGAGTAATGTATTTCATGCGTTCAGGTAAGGGATACTAATATTCATGATTTAATTGTATATTTTGCGATCAACACTGATATTGATTAGAAGTATGACTTTTATGCTTACAGTAATGAATATCTATTTCATATATCTATATGAATATGAATCTATTTGTAGAAATGAAGCAAAAATTGATTTTGAGTCACCATTAAATAGAGATTCTAAACAATTAGCACTTTAGCTGTTAAGTTATTTATTATTCTACGATATACTTATATAACCTTTTATGGTCTCTTATTTTTACATTTAGTAACTTTGCATTCAGTTGATTTCATTTTTTATTTTAATCATTTTAAAGTTCAATGCATTCAATGATTTAATGTTTTTGTGCAATACTTTAAGTGTAAGAAAAGTTGAATTGATTTTTGATGGAAAAAGAATGAGCGAAATTGATAAACAGTTCTTTAGTGTGATTGGATTCTCAATGATTGTTTATAATCAATTATTTATACGACAATAGTTTCAACTCAATTGTCAATAGACAAAGTCTGTTAGAGTATGATCTTATATATTATTCATCTTAACAACAGTCATGCATTTCAAACTACATAAGAACTAAATTCTATTTTGAAAAGAATAAAATTCTGAATTTATTAATAAAAATAATGTTGTTCAGCATCAAATTTAATCAGAAAAGTCTAAGAAATTTGCATTCTTTCTTCCTTTCGCTCAATCAATTATAATAGAAATGTCTTAAAGTCATGCTGTATGTGCTTTGAGATATGTTTGGTCAGCATTCCGATCGATTTGCATCGAATCTGTCTTGAAATACACATTTAATAACTCATAGCTATTGAAAAACTGGATTCAAATCAGTAAAACTCAAAGACGTAGTCATCAGTGTTTCTTAAGAGGAAAGTCCAGGGTGAGGTCTGGGCCCCCTAGGATTTTGAAAATATAGTGCTTGGTCCTCCTTAGCTATTTCATGAAATTTCGAAAATCGAGTGCCCCTTTGCTTCGTATAAATATAAAAAAACAATCAATTTTGTTTGAATAAATTGCATATTTGCATCCTCTAAAGTAAAATTTGGTGGTTTTAATTGCATTTAGGGTTAAATTAGGGCGAATAAAAACTTAGGAAATTAAAAAAAAAATTTTCTTGAAATTAAAAAAAAATTTTCTTTCAAACCCGAGGAGTTTTGACCCCTCCCCCAAATTTTCGAGATTTCACGACCCTCTATAGAAAATTTAGCTTAAGAAGCACTGCTTAGTCATACCTTCATTATTGCAGGAAAAAATCTAGTAATCCAAAAATACTTCAAAGCATTGGAGTTTTGATAAATATGCTTAAAGTACAGATGACAGGTCGCCATTAGTCTATTTTTATATCCTTAAACATTTTATTCTATAACATACTAAATAATCTTGAGTTTTCAATTGAAAGTCAATCGGATGCCACTTTCATAAATCGATTTTTTAACCGCGATTTTTGTCCAATACTGAAAGATATTTCAAAGTAAAAGTTAATGGCTTGAAATTGTATATTAAAAGTTAGTGCAAGTATTGTAAAAAATATTATGTTATTTGTCTGTCGAAAATCTCTAAAATTCTTCAGTTCATTCCATTGCACTTTCATCTTATTTTGATTGATCTTTGAGACAAGTTTGAGTTTTCTTTTGTTGTTCAATAGTAAAAGCTCGAAATTATACGCTCGATCTGAAAAAACTTGTTTCACTTCGTAGAGTAATTACAAATAATTGATGGACACGTTTGATTTCTTCATTAAATCAGCATTCATTTGCACTCTATTTCTTATATAATCGAAATTCTCTCTCATAATTAGATTAAAAGAGAATATATAGTTTTGTTTATTAGCATTCAGTCTTTGTTAAGTATTGCCGAGAATACAGCACAGGTGGGAATTGTAAACCCTCGAGAATCTTGTTAAATCAATGAACCCTCTTTTTATTTTCAGTAAAAGCCCCTAAAAAGGTGAAAAAATGAATTATCAACATAGTCTAGAAAACGGTTTTAATATTTAAGAAGTCAGGTTTTTGTTTTTTGAAGAATTTTAACTTCAAGTTATGAAAAGTTATTACTTAGGTTCAAACTCTCCAAGAAATGATTGAGTAATTCCTTGCCTTCTTGTAGTGGCTTATCTGGATTTTTGTAAAATCTGGACATTTTTGCTTTGCAATTCGTTCAAATTTTTGAAAAGTTCTATTTTATTTTTTCAGTGAATGAAATGAACAATACTATGCTTCACAAAATGCTAATAACTTTATATGAATTGAGAAAAAGATCACTAATGAAAAAGTTTTGATAAGTATTTTGAATAATGTGTTAACCGTCATAAGAAAAAAGCGTAGAAATCAATGAATGAGAGGTCAAACTCAAGTTTGAATTCTTATCAAAATCATAAATCC
>JAQFXV010002482.1:0-10301 GCA_034694065.1 Camisia spinifer
CTATACCTCGAGTTAATTTTACAGGTAAGCACTCTCGCGATATTATTACATGTAATATAAAGTGAGGTAATTCGGTACTTAGTGTTTGCTTTTAAATGTCAAAAGTTAATGAAAATACAGTTCTTTCAGTTATATAAGAACTTATAATATTTCATATGTAAAAAATTATTTAATGTTAAGTTTTAAGAAAAATTATTTTTTGCTAAACTGAATTTATAATATCTATCAAAGTATTATATTTTTCATAACTATTAAATAAGAGAAGAAATATTGATATGGTTTTAATTTTAGTCTGAAATTTAATAAATAAATATAGAATTCGTAGCAATAGCTGAGTGGTGGTCGAACTCAACTGTAACAATCTTTTATGGTGACGAAGAATCAAAGCGATGCTTTGGAAATGAACATTGTTTAGGTGTTGCAAATCATCGCTATGAACTCGACGCTCCCTTTCAATGGATGGTTTGCCAAATGCATAATTGTTTGGGAAGTTCTAAGGCTTTCGGCAAAAAAGAGTTAAAATATGTTCCAATTATTGGCTGGACTTTCTTTTTTGGTGAATATATATTTCTAGAGAGGAATTGGGAGAAAGATTCTAAGAATATTGAGCCGGCTTTAGACAAGTTAATGGCTTACGAAGATTATGTGTCAATATTGATAGCGGCAGAGGGAACACGATTTACAAAACACAAATATGAGGCCAGTATGCAATTCGCTAAAGATAAAGGATTAAATGTTCATTATAAACATCATTTATTGCCAAGAATTAAAGGGTTTGCATATTCTGTCAAATACTTGAAAGCAAACTGTATGTCATATTTTAATTATTTTTATTTTTCGAAATTTTATTGATTAATAATTGTTAATTATATAAATTAGACCCAAAATGTGCGCTCTATAACGTTCAAATGGCACTCGATCAACAAACTAATGTCGAGCCAACGGTTTCCAATTTTATAAGAGGCTTACCATTCAATTGTGATTTTTATATTAAACGAATTCCAATGAGTTCTGTTCCAACTGATACTGACGAAGAATTAGCTAATTTTCTCTATGATCTATACTCTGAAAAGGTTTAACATTAAAATTGTTGATTTGTTTATTTAAAGGATAACTAAATGCTCATTATTTTAAAGGATAAACTGATGGAATATCACAATGAAAATGGATTATTTCCTGGAATCGCTGTTGCAAAAGAACGAAGTCTTTTACCATTAGTTGTTTTATATACAAACTTTTTAATAACTGGAATACCTTTGGCTTACATTCTATATAGAGTTTTCACTTCAAACAATTGGATTGCGATAAGTCTTACCACAATTTTCATATTGATTGGTAAGTTATGTTTACAATTGATTTATTATTTACAAAAACTTATGATTAATCTCTTTATAAAGTTTACGTCGCATTATATTTCGCGATTCGATCCGCAAAAATAAATAAGGGCTCAAATTATGGGACTTTTGAAGGTAAAAGTTTGAGAAAAAGACTCGATTCTCGTTCTGAAGCATTAAAAAATGGTTTAACTAATGGAAGTACTCAGAAAGAAAACAAAAAGCAAACTTAAAATTATTGATTTTTAAGATAATTACTTAAAATTATATAAATATTTATTTACTAAACTGTTTTAGAGCTTAATGTCAAATGTGTTCAATCGTATTAAATTTTATGATTAAATTGAAAAACAGATATATGTCAGTAATCGTGTATTAATTGGATTGAAAATTATTTAATTTTAAAGGATATTATGAATTATTTTTCAAATTCAATGGTTGTTAAATTACAATTTCTATTAATTTTTTATTCATTAAGTTTTAAAGGAAAAACCATAAAATAGGGTAACATTAAGTTCACGCATAAGTCTTCAAAAAAAATAGTTTATATTGACTTGATATTTAAGCTGACTTTAATACAAATATTGTTTTTTACTCCTAGCGTGATGTGTGATGTCTCTGACTATAATAGTGATGATCAATCCAAGGTCTGTCTTACTTTCCAACATATCTATTATGTGAAATTCTCTAAATTTACCACTTTTTTCCTCAATTCGATCATTATGTGTTTCGCTTTGATATCAAACTATCAATACTCAAAACTTATGCTTAATATGTGATAATATATTTTGAAAGTATTTTGTATACAATGTCTATTCGAGAAGTATTAAAAGTTATATTTGTAATCAACTTTTTAACATTGTGTTCGAGTTCATTCACTATTAATCAAAACTCATCGTTCGATGCAATAAGTATTGAAAACTTACGACAATACACAGCTTTAGTCAATTGTTTGGCAAAAATAAGTCGTGAATTTTCCTCATGTAATGCAAAGGCTAATCAAACCGGTCGACAAATTTTGGCAGAATATAAAATAGAGTCAATAAATGAATTGTCTCTCAATATTAAATGTTGTGGTCTTTTAGCTCTCAGCAAGTGTTGGGATAATGCAGCCAAAGAAAAGTGTACTCATAATGAAACTCAGCTCATGAAAAAGTTGCCCTTCATTATTATTCCTCGTTTGAGAAATGAATGCCAATATTATATCTTTTATCCTCATAAGTGTTCAATAAATATATTCAGTTTATGGCAAATATTAACTTTTCTGCTCATTATACCTATCATTGCATTTATAATAATTTCTTCAATTGTTTTCTGTCTGCGCCGTGAAAGGTATTCATATTCACGTCAAAGAGTTTTATAAAAAAATTATTAACATTAAAAATAAAATTCAAATCATTCTATTCTTTATATATTTTATTGAAATTTTTGACAAATTCTCTGTGAACTAAATTTAAATATAATGAATCTTTAGTTAAACCAAATTGAATTAAATTGAATTTAAATCGAATGAATATGTTTTTATTATATAATTTAAATTACATAAATTCGGCAAATAATCTGTGAACGAAACATGAAATAAATAATTGAAACAATTAAAGAAACGCAAATTATTAAAAGATAAAATGTATAACTAATCTGTAAAAGAATCGAAATCTCAAACACAATGGTGATTAAAGTCTAAATAAATCAATTTCTGGCGGAACTTGAATCCAATTTCCAAGATTTTGTTCTTGAAAAGTTTGCATACACTGAGTCTTCGCTCGTTGATAGTCATGAGAAGCTGTCTTTCCGTCTCTATATATAACTGGAATGCTTTTTCCTAATGAACAGTTCGGCAAAACGGCAGCGTTTCTGCCCAACAATGAACAAAAGCGGGCAAATAATGAACGTTTTGCTAATCGAGAAACACCTCCTTCTAAATGAATGCGTCCGCTGTCACATGATATCACTTCGGGCTTATCATCGAATTTAATCCAATTGATTGCATACGGAGGAGCTTTTGTTAACTATTATAAAGTAAATAAGATTATAATATTGACTTAAATCAGTTTATTGTAATAGTATTATCGAATTGATTTAATACCTGTCTTGTGATGTCTTCCTTTAATTGACATTTTGCTACTTTAGACTTATTGAGATGAAATGTTTCCGGCAATGATTTGAGTGAATTTGAATCAAAGTTAAGATTAAGTCTTCCGTGAACTGCACGGGCCAAATGCTCATAATTGAAAAGCGATCCCAGAACTATACTTTCCAAATAAATTGGTTCTATTATATGACTTAAAAGCGCGCCCTTTAAGGAAAAACAATTCAATTAAAACCAAATAAACGATCAATTAAAGGTTAAATAAAAGAATAGAGACCTGTATTCCTACGACATTCCAAAGTGACATTTTATCAGAACATGACATAAACTGTAATCTTTGGTGTCCCTGAAGTATTCCATCCCAAGTGAGAATAGCATCTCTTTTAACAGGTATAGTTCCCTCTCCGCCTTCTATTTTAGCTCTCAATACTCCTCGAGTCACTCTATTTGGATGCGCATCACTTTCCTATCGATTTAATTAACTCAAGTCATGTGAAAAATATAATTAAAAACTAAGATATAAATGATTACATTTTCTTCTTTTGGACTGAAAACTCTAGAGTCACCGCATGGGGCGGTACTTATGAAAAGGTTGACTTTTATGTTCTTTTTTAGACGAAACCCATAAGTGTCTGGCCTTCGCTCCAAAATAAATTCTGGTTTATCTGTTATACAAAAGTATTAAATGTTTCGAATTGAAATCAAAATGTTCGCAAACCTTCATAATTGTTTTCAATGATTTTCTCGATTTGAAGATAAATATAGTTAACAAAACAACGTCTGGAAAGAACTTCTGCGTGACAGTCATTTAGAGCAAAGCCATTCATTGAAAGACTGTCTCCTTTTACACATTTAGTACCACTCGTTAGACAAATAACATCAATAAAATTGATATCACTCTCATCTGTGAGTACTATTGATGAAAGAACTGTCCATTTCTTAATATCAGTCAATTTATCCCAAACTTCATTACACTTAAGCATAACTGCAGAACCGATTCTGTTAGCGATGTCCTAATCGGGTATAAGTTTAGAATCAATTCAATTAGTCGTCAAGTTATGAATTGATATAAAAATAAATCGAATGCATACCTGTTTGAGGAAAAGTGGTTCTTGAGCTATATGTACAGTACTCTTAGGTGTATAACTCTCAGGATTATCAGGATTTTGAGGATTTAATGAAATGTTATATAACTGTAATAATGCTTTGGACGCGGCCTCAGCTTTGGCTAATTTTTTGGTTCGGCCCAAACCTATAAAACTTTGATTAGCGACCGGTAATCGTAGTTTCATTTTAAACATAACTGAATGCTTTTTATTATTATCATTCGATTCAATGCATTCCCATTTTGAGTCGGGATGTAATTCATGTATTACTGAAACCGGGTTTTGATGAACAGGTGTTTCACTCATTACACGCAAAATAATTCTCTCTTTTTTATTATTTTTCAATGATTTATGATGTGATTCCTGTTCATCATCAGACTTATCGCCAACATTTTCATCTGACTTATCGTCTGAATTCTCTTTAAATTCAACAAAATTGTCGTCATAGCTGTCATCGGCTGTGAAGTCATCGGTATTTTGATTTACAGGTGAGCTAAAACTTAAAGATTCAGACATTACTGTTGTGTTAAGTGATTGTGAATGCAATGTTTCAATTGACTGACGCGGAGGTGAAGGATAACGATATGCATGTCTGGTCGGAGGCAAAGCTTGTGCTTCTCTTCTGAATAAGAGCTGTCTCTCTGTCTCTCCAATGAAAGGTTCGTCAAAATATAGATTTTCAGACTGCGGTTCAAATCTATAATAATTACAATAATCGGTATCATATCTTATCTCTTCTTCATATGGATAATCATTAAACGATTCCATTTCATTCAATGAAAGTCCGTGTCTGTAATCAGTAAAACTTCTGGTGTACTCATTATAACCAGTAGTTTGAAATCGATTGCTATACGGCTCATATCTTTGATAATTATTGTATGGATTATATCTTCTATAATTCGTTCTTGAATTGTGTGAAGACAACAATTCATTTCTGTTTTGTCTAAAGTATTGAATGGCTTGTTGTGCGGCCTCATGTCTGGCCGATTGTTTCGTACGTGAAATACCATAAAAGACAAGTCCATTCACGTGAACAGCGATTCGAAATCGTGGCGAATGAGGAGGTCCTGAACGGCCCTCTTCTACATATCGGACACCATTTCTCTGCGGAAACATCTCTTGTAATATCTGAACAAATGTCCGATTATTACGTATTGATTCCGACTTATTATTAGCTGTTTTTCATTAAAAAATTCATTTAATAATTAATTTTTATTTTACTTTTTTTTCATTCAATATTTAAGACATTTAAATATAATTACATTTTGTCTCTAATTTATTCTTTTCGTCATTGATTAGATTTTTGTTTGAATTATTTCTTTCTTCAGTTAATAAATCTTTGATTTGATTTAAATTTAATTCTTTTCGATTGTTTACATTTTCTTCAATCATTATCTCATCGTTTTGTTCATCATTTTGATCACCATTTTCTTGACCAATATTTTTCTTTTCTTTCTCTTTAATAATTGGTTCCATTTTATTATTATATCATTTAATAATAATTATTATTTTAATTTTATTTCTTTTATTAATCCTTACATTAATTTTATTGAACATTAAATTTTTAATTAAAAATTGGGGAAAATTTCTTTTCGTTTATTCACAAAATACGTCTTAAAATGATTTTAACCTTATTTTTGAGAAAACTTTGAAAGAATTATAATTAAATTATAAGTTAATTAATAATTAGAATTACAAACCAATACTATTGAAGATATGATTCAATTATCTATAGTTTGTTTCTTAAGCTCTGTTTCAAAACTTTTGATTGATATTAAACTTATGTAATAAAAGAATAATCGATTCGTTTTGAGTTATGTTAAGTTACTTTTGAATAAATTTTTGATGATTAAAAACTAAAATCATCTAATATTTGATGGTTTATGTTGTAATTTTCCATTAATACAAATATAATGATTTGTCGCAAAGCATTGACCATTACATGCATTATCATTAATACTACAGAGCATGACTTGTCCCTTATCATCACTAACACATCGATGCTGTCGATCAAAGTTACAAACTTTACCCGTATATGAAGGACAGCAACCATTTGAGTCCACAACAGATTCACTCTCAGTTGTTTTCTCAACAGTCGATGTCAACATTGATGTTGTGGTCACTTCAGTAAATCCGGGTTCTGTTGCTTGTGATATATTCGGGTCTTCACTTGATTCCCTTTTATTGCCTTTAGAATAATAAGATTTGATTCATTTTTCAATATTTTTTATTAAGAATTGGTTCGAAAAATTAAATCATACTAAAGAAATATTTTGATATCTTTTCTGATAAGATAGTTTTGAAAATAGTTATTGATAAAAATATTTGATTTTTTCTATAATCTTTTGAGAACTGAAAATTTAAATTAATCTGAATCTAAATTAATTGATGGAACGAATAATTAGATAGTTTGAAGAATCGACAAATTTATTGATAATTAAAAAGTATAATGTATTTAACTATGTTGATTGCCTTTAACTTGTTCGGCTGTTTGATAGACTCGAACATAATCGACTTCCATTGTAGGTTTTGGCCATTGTTTGGCTTCATTGACATCTAAGTTTCCGTAAACATTGCCCGGAAAGAATCCGCCACCGATTGCCATGTTTATAATCCATTGAAAGTTTTTATTGAATGGTTCTCCGTCTTTAGTGTAAGGATTGGGTCCATTCTTTGACCAAAAACTTTTTTTCATGCTTTCTTTATGGTGTTCTTTTCCATCAACAGACCATATCATCTCATTTTGATTCCATTCTAAAGCGAATATATGAAAATCTTGACTAAAATCAGTAGTAAAGTTGACTTCACCGCTGCCGTGCCATGTATTGTGAGGCCAATACCCGCCATAATGAATAGTTCCCTGCCATTGATTAGTTCTTTGTCCTCTGTATTCCATAATATCAATTTCTCCACTCGCAGCCCACGTCCCGAATACACTGTCCTGAGGAAAGAGCCAAATGGCTGGCCATAAATGCTTTCCTTTAGGCATTTTAGCTTTTGCTTCAAACTTGCCATATGTCCACCCGTTACGCATCGAATGAAGTCTGCTTGAGGTGTAATGGTGTCCGTCATATTCTTCTGGAATCGCATGTACCACCAAATGTCCGTCTCTTACATAAGCGTTTTCTTTGCGCTTTGTATAGCATTGTAGTTCACCATTACCTCCCCCTTAATTCAAACCAAAAGTTTTTATTTGGAACAAAATGCTAACAAATTTACAAATATCTACTTTACCATTACAGTCCATTTCGAACTTCCAGTCGTTTTCATTGATTGCATTGCCATTAAACTCATCACTCCATACAAGCTTATAGTCTGCAGATTCACTTCTGCCAATTAAACTGATACCAATTATTAATAAAGAACTAATTATTGAAATAACCATTGTTTGAGCCACAAATTCAATTTATCATGTTTTGAATCAAAAGTTTTTTACTTTATATAAGTTCGTTGGGAAATAAGTCAGGCTTTTCATGAGTTAAGATTAGTGGTGTTCATCGGGCCTAAAAGCTTCGGCCCGGCCCGCCCGACATTTTCTTGGCTTGAGGCCCAACCCGCCCGAACCCGCCCCAAAATTTTCAATGCATTAAAGTTCACCAATTTTTATTCAAATCGAAGTACAAGCATATATTTAAATCATGTTAAACAAAAGTTTATCCACCTTATCAGGATCTAAGTTAGATCTATTATCAGTCATTGTTAGTCATGCATATTTTAATTCCTTTCACTCGAAAGATTTTTCGTTGGAATTGAATGAACAAATTGAGACAGTTGTGAAAATCTCGGACCTGTCGGGCTTTTCGAGCCGGCTCTCCAAGCCCGAACCCGCCCGATATTTTTTTATGCTTTGTCCCGAACCCAACTTTTTTAGCTCCAACCCGGGTTCGCCCGAACCCGATGTTCATCTCTAGTTAAGATATCTTTTAATCACGGAAAAGGAACACTTTAATCATTTGAAAGCACTATCAATGGAATAAAACAGACGGAATTGTGTTTCATGTCTTTACTTTATTTTGAAAGCAAATATTGATTACATAATTACTCAATCAAAAGTGGAATTCAAGGATAATCAACAAATATGTGCACATTTTTCAATGAGAAAGTATCCCATACATTAGCAGTTGTCTTAAAATTGAGTACTCATTGAATTACTGTAAATATACTGTTGGTAGAAAAAAAAGTGATGATAATTATTCTAAAATAAGTTATTATTGATAAGACTTCTCTGAAAAGTTCTGAAAATTAGTTTTCGCCGACATATTTTTCCTCTAAAATGATTTGAGATACAGTATTAGTAAAACCTGATAAGTTATTCACGTTCTTAAGCATAGCTTTTTAATTGTTATTTTCAAATGATAGGATTTAATCTGTATTAATATTAAGTGATTGAAGTAAACCTTTAGAAACTATATTTTTATTACAAATCAAACTTATAAAAAATTAAATAAATCAGAGATTTCAATAGCCATTATTATCCACCGCTCTATTCTTTACTTTCTTATCCTTGAATTGAGACATATCTGTAAATTATAAAATAATTTTAAACAATTAATATGTATTTCGATCAAATTTTTCACTAAAACTGTTTGAGAAACAAACCTAAACAATGAGGAGTTCTTCCAATCCATAAACTATTTTTACATCTATGAATAGCATCTCCCAAAAGAACTTGATTTTCAGAATCATTGCATTCATATTTCAATTTTGTTCCATCGATTGCAGAAAATTGAGTTTCGTTGAAATAATAGACATTTTTGACTTGAGATATTTTAACCATTGAATTGATTTGATTTTGTTGAGTTGAAGGCAAAGGGCAGACAACTTTTGGAGCACATATTGGATAAGTTCCTTTCCATTTCATATCATAAGTGCAATTTTGCATATGTATTACAGTCTCTGATCACAAAATTCAATACAATAATTGTCAATAATTTAAAAGTTCAGTTATATCGAAAAATATATTTCATTGAATACCTGGTAAATCGGGATTGTCTTTAGAGAGATAATACATTGAATCTAAACATTCGATTGAATAAACTCTTTGAGGCCATAGAATACGAACCAATTGTCCGAATCGTGTTTCTGGTTCTCCACAAATTGGTTCATCACTTGTTCCGTAAGCTTTAGCCAGAAAGATAGCGATCAGTTCATAAGTGATCTCTTTAGTGGTTTGCGTCTCTATTATTATTTCGTTTCCGGGATTTTTCTCATCTTCAAAATAATCCTTCTCTGAATTGGCGTCACATTCAAAAAAAAGTTCAACTTTAGTGCCAAATCTCCACATTTGCTTAGAATTTCGATGAGTATGAATACAAGTTCTGTGCGGACTCACAATAGCATTTGCTGTTATATTAATTTTTTTCGACTCTTCAACAGTGATATTAATAAAATGAAAATTTATGCGAAAAAATGGTAAAGAAATTGGTTTTTCAATTTTAAGAGTCCAACGAATTTTTCGACCACTTTCGACTTGAAAAGTGATCGGATATCGAGAGGAAAGGAATGAATTCGGAAACTTATAGTTAGGCAATAATGTTATGTTGTATTCAAATAGTATTTCAGGTAATTCTGTCGATATGTCCTCTGCTTTGATATAATTCAAATCATTGTCATTTAAAGTTTTCCCTTAAATTAATTCAGAAATATAATTGGTATTAAATATTAATTGTTCAGCAAAATAATTAAATCACAGTATTTTATACTAAATTATAGCCAATAATTACCACAACGGAACTGGTTTCCAATCCATTTTCCTTTAACACATTTCTTAAA
>JAQFXV010002483.1:0-10297 GCA_034694065.1 Camisia spinifer
GATAAGCAAAAATAAAAGTCAAGAAAAAACATTACAAACTTTAATAACTCTGATATTGTAAGGTTTCAGAGTTTATCGGTAAAAAGAATGAATTTTTTACTAAAACATCAGAATTCCCATTCCATTTTTATTCGAACATCATTGTACTGTTGTAAATCGAAAGTTCCTTAACTTTCTCACACTAACTATAACAACAACTCAAGTCTCAATTATTTTTTATTCAAGATCTTTCAATAATAATAGATCTGATATTTTGATAACTATAAATAAGTTCATTTTTTCTTGAAATTCGACTATAAAGTATAGAATATTTTGGTTTTGGTGCACATTTTCAATAGTTTTTTCTAATGATAACTTGAATTAAGAGATCAATCACAAAACAATTGCGCAGTTGGACAGGTTTTAGACTTAAACAATAATTTAATCAATTTTTTTCTTCAAAAATTATTTTGTGAATTTCAATTACTTGTGTTGAAGAGTTTGTTCATTTCATTGAAGTAAAATCGTATTTACATTGAAGTAGTATTTGATCCTTTCAATTATTCAAAAACATTTGACCTCTATTTTTAACCTATTGAAAATATTTGCTTTAGATTTAATACATTTTCTTTACTTATAATATAGATTATAAAAGTATTTTACTTGTTGTCACTCACTTTTGTGATGACATATGGTTTACCGAAATTCGGCGATAAAATTAAAAAAAACGATGGAAATAATACACTGATTGAAGTTGCAGTGATGAGTCCAACAGAACACAAATCAACAAAAGAATCGTTTCCAATTCATTCCGATAATCAAAACGAAAGATCAAACAATAATAATAATGGTTATGCAAGAGAACGAAAATTTCAATTCAAATATTCCGATTCTCAAAATAATGATTTTAATTTTGGTCCAAAACTGCAACACAGGACAGGTTTAGGATCTAATGGTCATGAA
Source organism: Camisia spinifer (assembly GCA_034694065.1). Taxonomy (NCBI): domain Eukaryota; kingdom Metazoa; phylum Arthropoda; class Arachnida; order Sarcoptiformes; family Camisiidae; genus Camisia; species Camisia spinifer. Next base: position 943 of record JAQFXV010002483.1, read on the forward strand.
CAGCATCAACAACTAAATGATTCACCGAATTTCAGTTCATTCAGCTTCAGTTTCCCGGAGGCGGCGGCCAGTGGTCATCACGAGCAGTCAGCATTTTACGGTGCGCCTCAACCCCCTCCTCCTCCATCCCCTCCTCAACAACCAAAACAATCAGAATTTAATTCACCAAGATTCCACTTTCATGGACAGAATTATGACAATTATGACAATCATGACAATCATGACAGCGATAGAAACAGGAATAGTGAGAGCTTTCATCACTCACAACCTCAACAAAGTTACCGACAAAATACTGTTAAAATAGATCCGGAATTTTCGTTTGATGTTCCGCAAGGATTCCCGCATCCAAACCATGTATTTATTTGAATAATTATATTTCATTTAATTGCAATTAAATTTAAATGCTTTGTCTTTTTGCTTGGAATAAAGCAATTATTTTTTAAAATGGACAGTTATTTAAGATTGTGAAACAGTTTAAAATAAGTTCAAATTATATATTCTTGGACTTAATTTGAATTTTAGGACCCGAGAGCTAACATCAAAAAGGAATCGTTAGGTTCTGAGAATGATAAGGGAAAACCGTGGGGTCAAAAGATGTCATATACATATCGTGATCCTAAAAACCCGAATAACTATATGGAAATGAGTGAAGTCAGAATGTCTATGAATAAACAGATGGATCCACAGGAGGCACAAACTCAGGTACATTTGATTAACTAAATGTTTTGTAGTTGTCGAACACATTTTAAATATATTAACAATAATTGTTTTTTATTATATATTCAATTGAGGTCCAAAAGTTTATGACTGCAGCACAAAATGGAAATTACGGACCATTCAGTTCACAGGCAGACAATTATGACTCCGATGATTCACACTATGATCCGCCCGAACCTAATGAACCAAAATTTCCTGATTTCTAATTAATTAATAACAATTGTCTTATTTAAGTCTCACTAAAAGATCAAAAGCACAAAATGTGATAAAAAATAGTAAATTATTGCACTTATTATTAATCATTATTTTAATATATTTAACATTTATTATTAACTTAATATGTAATCAATTAATGAGTTTTCTATTTATTTATTCGTGATTTCAAAATAAAATTTTGTTTTCCTTCACATTTGTTTCATATTATTTTATTGATTCAAAAAGTAATTGAAAGTTTGATACAGTTTTTATTTAATAATTCAAACTTATTTTTATTGAACATTTGCCTTTTCTGAGACATAAATTCCATCCAAAAACTTTCTGATATCCTTATTCTTAACCAAAGTTGACTGATGTATGAGTGCGGCTATAAATGTAATTAATTAATAATTATTTTAAATAATATCTATATATAAGTTATTTAAAAAAAACTAATTTATAATATGATAAAATAATTTATGGCCACATAATTAGTGTTCAGCAATGCATTGATTGCACCCAAACGTGGAGTATTGGCATTCATTCATTATTGCATAGAAATTCTGGTATGAATTGAATAGTATTTTCAATACAATTCACACTCAAGTGTTTTTTATGCGATTATTTACTGATATCTAAATAATTAATAATAAAATGAAATATAAATAAAGATGAAATACCAGAACGAGAAACGGATTCGATATCATTGCCTTCAAGAATAAGTTCATCTTTTTGTGCGGTTGAGTTAACGCATGTGACCCCGGATTGCATTTCTACTCTTCGCACATATTTTTCTCCCAAAAAGTTTCTGATTTCGACGACAGAGTTGTTTTGACTTGTGGTCACATTAATAGGAAAATGCGCGTAAACTGTTCTCATTTTATACTGATATCCTTTTGTCACTCCAACCATCATATTCTCGATATGAGAACAAATTGTTCGAACGGTTGCCAACTCTTTACGATTTCCGAACCATTTTTGAACTCTTAACCGATGTTTTCCAACTAATTGCATATCTAATTGTGAATGAAAAGTACGGGTCAGAAGACCTCTCGGGCCCCGAACTCGAACGCATCGATTCTTAACGCTTACGCTCACTATTAGGACAAACAATTCATTTATTATTAATTTAATTAAAAGTTAAATCAATTAATATTAACCTCCATTTGGAATCTTCACGATTTGATTCGCGAGAATTGTCTTCATTTCAGAATTTTTAAATCAACTGAAAATATAGATAATAGTTATCAATAAATAAACTTAAATAATAGTATTATTTATAAATTGGGCTCAATTTAAATAGATTTAAATGAAAATTGAATTTAAATATAAAATAACACGTGTTCCTCAACTTGACATAAATTGTCATTCTATTAATACTTTTATTTTATTTAAATTTAATTACTTATCACATTATTATTAATCAATTGTATAAACTCTTAATTTGAAATCAAATAATTATTTAAACATAAACTAAATTACAATTTAACAAAAATAAATTCAAAAAATAGTCTCACCTTTTAATGCATGAAAAACGGAAAGGGAAGTGAAATATTGTTTAATGAGTTAACACACTATTTATATAGAGTTCTCTCTATTTTGACTGAAGCGAAGTCTGTCTTCAATAATAATAAGTTTATGTATTTTTAAATTATTTTCAATAAGATTAAGGCTAAAAGTTTTAATTTAAGTTTATTATTATTTAATTGTTTTAATTAAAAATGAGACAAATATTAAACACTAATAAAACTTTTATAAGGAATGCAATTATTGGTCAAAATAAAGTATATATTTTTTAATCAATTATTAAATTTATTAACATTTTTCATTAAATAATTTTAATTTAATTTATTTTTAATTTGAATGTAAAGCGAATTGATTTTCGTTCACTTCAAGAGAGCCGAGAATTAAGTATTGTTTTTGGACAAGAATTTGGGAATTGTTTCATAAGTTTGGGACAAACCATGTATTTATTTAATTATTATTTATTATTCATTCAATCATTGAGTTTATATTATTTATTATAAAATATTAATTAGTATTTAATTTAATTGATTTAAAACAGAATATTTGCGACCACTTCTTGTGAAATAACAGAACCAAAGATTTCGCGACCAAATGAAGGAGTTATTCAATTATCTCTTGATTTATGTTCAGGTACTGAAAAATGGTTGGATTCATATCAAAGACAATTACCAGAAGAAGGCATTCATTGTTTACGACTATTGGAGAGAACTATTAGTGATTCTAATTGTTTAGACACAGAATCTCTTTGTTTAATCTCTAATGAAAAGGTCTGGAAAATAAAATGTCATATAATTTGTCTTAATTTTGATGGAAATCTAAGCGAAGCCGCAAGTATTGGAGCCATCGCTTCATTATCTCATTTCAGGCACAGTATTATTATTACTAAATTTTAATATTATTATTGATCTAATATTTTGTCTATTTATTAATAAATAATTGAATATAATAACAATAGACGTCCCGATGTCTCCATTTCTTCGGACGGAATAATAACTATACATCCATTCGATGAAAGGAAACCCATAAGACTCTCATTACTTCATTACCCGTTTTGTGTGACTTTTCTTTTCTTTGAAAACAAAGAAAATAATCATTTGATAGTTTGTGATCCCATTGAAATAGAAGAAGAGTCTGCAGACGGAAGTGTTGTGGTGTCCGCTAATTCTCATCGAGAAATACTAGCGCTTCACTGTTCGGGAAAATCAGTAATCGATAGAAATAAAATGATTAAATGTTCAAATATTGCTATTGAAAGAGTGAAACAAATAACAGATAAAGTAAAAAGTAGTATCGAATTAGATATACAAAATAGGTCTAAACCAACACAAAATATTGGTTTTGCGCACGCAATACAAACTGGTGTCATGTCTTCTATTTCAAGACCAAATTTCAATTTATTAGATGTCATCAAAATGGATACAATTGAAGAACAAGAATCGACTCAACAAACAAATGAAGAAACATTTAATCAAAATGTATATCTTTATGGAAGAGGTATAGCATGTATTGGAAATGGCGGGCACTCAAAGTGGAAATTCATTGAACCAAACATTGTATCTGATAATGAATCAGACAATGAAATCATGCAAATTGAACATAATTTTAATAAAACTAAAACTCTCAAAATAGATAAAAGTGATGACGAAGAAGAAGATGAAGTAATGATTTTAAATAATAATGATTTTAGTCCTAAACAGTAATTTCAATCGATTCAAAAGAAAATTTAATTAATGTTTAGTTTAAATATACCTCTATTTGAATAAAATTTAAAAAATATTGAATTCATTATTTCTATAAAATAATAGATTAATTTGAATACATTTTTAAGCATTAATCAAATAAACCTGAATTTATAAAAGTTTTTATTAATTTTGAATATTTTTGTTCATTCATTCATTATATATTCTACAGAATATAATCGAATAGTTTCTTCTGTTTTGAAGGAATCAAATTTTTGATAAGATATTATACTTTTTGCAAAATAAATGAATAAATTATTGAACTGTAGCCTATAGAGACGTTGGATGTACTTAAGTTTGATCTGACTTATTTGCATAATTGCATAATTACACTCAAATTGTAATAGTTTATATTTGAATTGTTCTCAAATAATCAAAGTTCATTTTTCTTATATACTTACTTTTCATACGCTTTTAATGGACTCCTTCCCCCATAACTGAGAATGTACTGTATTATGTAGCTGTATTATATCGAGTTTTACTTCATATTATGAGAAACAGCGCTATTATTACTTTTCTATTAATGCATTATTTTGTATAACATAAAAGGTTTGAGTACGTCTTTAACGAACTTCAGATTTTGTTCAATATTTAAAGACAAGTGCAGACAAATGCAGTTTCAAAATCACTATGTGTATCAAATATATAATAAAAAGCTCATATTCTTTAACTTTCTGTTTTTCTATTTCAAAAATTTTCTTTGAATAATTTAAAAGTCAGAATTGTTTTGAATCTTTATTTGTGCGAATTTTTTTTTTACTTCCATAAAACCGATGAGTTTTGAGTTTGAAAAATCATATATCGAAAGCTATTTTTCCAAAAATATAATTGATTGTATTATTAGTAAATTATGATCGAAATATTAGTTTAACATTATCAATATTATTTGTTTTGAGTTCTAAAGAAATTTTCGGTGTTATTAAGTTTCGTTACTCATAAAACTAATTAATTCATAATCTATACATATATAAGATTTTGGGACATTTTATAATACTTATAAACGTTTAATTCATAAATTAAAGTGAGCTTTAAATAATTTAATCGTTCTTTAGGCAGAATAATATCACATTATTTTTGAAATTAATAAGATCAAAATGATTTTTTGAATTGTGCAAAATTATTTGTTTTACTTCCCTTGTTATTAATTGAGCATTATTTTTAAAAATAATTTCTATCATAGTTTGCAAAGTTTGTCAATCACATGAAATAAGAATAAAATTGAAATTAATTGAGAGCAACCAAATTTAGTTATTTGAGAACTCGAACCACCATTTCGGGGTTTAGCTGTAGTTTCTTCCAATTTAAGAGTTGTTCCAATTGATGTCTTTTCTTCCTCTTTTTTACTGACTTCGGTCACCGGCATAACAGTTGTTGCTTTTGTATCAGCTTCTGTTTTAGTTGTCTCGTCAATCTTTTTTGTTTCTTCGTTAGTATTTTCCTGTTGTGCACTCAAACAAAACAAATTTGTGACAATCATTAAATAAAATAGCAAAGCAATAATTGATCGAACTTTCATTTTCGAATTATTTCTTTTGACAAAGAAAATAGGTTTAAATGAAATAACAATTTTACATAAAATGACAAAATAATAGAGGAATCGTTATGGGTTTTCTGCGTCAAGTAGTAAAGTATTGCATAAGTCATCCAACACTGAGCACCAAATATTGATTAACTGACTGTTTTATCCATATTTTTTGACGTAATTCAACGCAAAGTAGAATTAAGTTAACCAGCGGTGAGCTGAGGGAGTGGTGAAGTGTGGCTACAAGAATACTATGTTATGTTTCAAAAAAATTTCTTATTGAAAATTTCGAGACATTTTCTTCACTTTATTTCGAATCGAATTAGCACTGAATAAACATGAATGACAAGAGCCGTAAAAGTTATGAGTTCGAAATGCTCTCCCACTTAAGTCAGAATATTTAGAGTTAAGCAGTAAAGGAGTATTGAAAGACATTGAAAGCAGATGAGTGAACAACTTCTCTCAAGTTATGCTTGTACTCAACTGATCAAAGATTGAAAATATAATTATTGTAACCAAATAATCTATCTATTCATCGTTTTATATTGAATTCCATTTTAATTTCACTCAAGTATATAAAACTTTTATAGCCCATCAAAAGGTAAATCTAAGTGACGACACTGTCGACTACACCTGCATTACTTCATTGATTTTCTGTTTTCTGCATTCAATTTTTGCAATATGTAATTCATTCATTGCAATGAAGTGTGTGTTCTATTACTTCTGCTCACATTTACATATTTATAACTATAAGTACTTTGAGTAATCTGATTATGAAATAAGGAGTTCATTTGTCAGATAATTTAATCAAATATTAATATTTCATTTGAATTGCAATTAAAGATTGACCAAACTTCTAATTAAAGACATCATTCATTATGTTCCTAATTTAGAAATCATTATAAATTTTAGAGATCAGAAATCAATTTTAATTATCATATGAAATTTATCCATTTTAATATCACTTTAAAATTTCGATTTAGTTGTTAAGTCACAATTTCAATTATTTGACTCGTATCGGACTAAAGTCCCACTATGTCCCACAGTTGCTATGGCGACGACGCGCCGTTGCTATGGCGGTGTTAAGTATTAGTATTACTTTTTGTGTATTTTCAATGGGAGTGAGAGTAGTCAGATGTAGATCCCTCTCTTGATAATGCATATAAACTAATGGGACTCAAGTCCTATATGGTTTTCAATAATATCGGAAAAGTGGTTTTTAAGCCAATCTAACACTTTCTCTAATCCGTTGAAGCATAAAAAACAGCATTTTTACGATATAATTCTTAATTTCGCTGCTTTTAAAAAAATTGTATTTTGTTTATGATCTTTTATAAATTATATAAGAAGTAAATTTGAGTTAATTTATTCATAACAAATAATTTACAAAGCTAAGACTTCAAATGAACTTCAATTAGTGTAAAAAAAACTAGTAAAAACAAATTTCTGAAAAACATCTAATTTTAACTTATCATGCTTTGAAAATTTAAAAATAAACACTAATGTTTCAATTCTATCATTAAAAAGTGTTTTCCAATATTTATGCGCTATAATAGAAGTGTAGAACATAATTTAGTCTCAATTGCAACTCCGTTCTGTGCCTTTCTAGAAAGGTTGAGTACAGGACCTGGTATTTTGACTTAGTCGTTCAACAATTTCATACATATTATATAGCCTCAGGAAAACATTGTGCTTGAACAAATAATTATTCACTACCGATTGGCTTAAAGCTTCCAAATATATTATAGGGTTATTATTAGATTATTATTTTTCCGTCTCTGACTTGGAAGTTTATCATTTCATAAGGCTTATCGCCTAAAACACAATTTTATTCATTCCATACGCTCTACAATATGCCTATAATATCATACTTAGTATGACGCGATATTATGCAGAGACCTACCACATAAGTATATACTGAAAATACCAGAAATGATAAGAAAAAATATCATTACAAAAAGACAAATTAATATTCGGATTCTACGTGAAAAATACACCAAATTTGAGAATTTTAATCACGTAGCTCAATTTCCAACAATAAAATAGGAATATTCTTAATGTTTTTTATAGATCCTTTGATTTTGTGACAAAAAAATTTCACTGCTAATATCTTAATCGACAGAAACATATTTGAATTTTTTAATATTATAAAACCTTGAAAAAATTGCAGAAACATTTTTAAGCCAAGAAAATTGTGTGAACTGATTCAAATGTTTCGGGCAGATAATGAAAAAGATTTCAAAATTTTAGATATAATAATTAAGAATCAAACGGATGATTAGGATGGACTTTTCATCATGTTAATCAATTAATAAAATTTAAATCTTCGATCCATTCTTGCATATCACTTGAAATTTCTACTTTGAGAAATATTTTTCAAATTTCACTATCGAAGAATAAATAAAAAAATATTTAGAATATTTCAATTTGCTTGTTGCAAGTTTGAGCTAGGTGATTAAAATTCTCAAATTTGATGTATTTTTTCACGTAGAATCGGAATATGAAATCGGTTTCACTCTATTTATTATAGTTTTTGCTCTAGGGTGTGAGAACATCATTATTTGCAACCCTCTACAAAAATAGTACCGCATTTTAGCACTAAGCCATTCAAATGAGAGCCATTAGAATGAAGTTAATTAAAGAGTTACACTTTTAAAATTATTTGAATAAAGTTTTCAAATATTAAACTTCAGAATCCATTCAAATATTTATCTTATTTTTCTCTCTCTTTTCTTCTAATATAATCGCGTGAACTTCTAAGCGAACGATTCAAATATGTACTACTGTTGAGAACTGCATTAATTTCTTTCATGCGAAACGAATAAATGAAAGGATCAACGATTGCTTTTATAGCGATTAATCCATTTGTAAAGAATGAAATAATCACACGATTATTCTTTGATATGTTAAAGAGAGGGTACCAACATCCATCTATACAAGTCAAAAACATGAAAATCACCGCCGGAATCCAACATATAAAGTACGTTCCTTTTAATAAAAAAATTTAAGAATAATTACACAACAATTTTGTTCATATTATATTTCAAACATAACTATCATATCAGATAACAATATAACTTGGAATGTCTCAAATTGAATGATTGAAAATTTTCTCAAAATTACACTAAATTATTAGAACAATTGGTTCAGATCTCTCAGACTTTGAAAACATATTACTAGTACAGAGTATATGTCAATAAGGATTTGGATTTTAAGCTCTAAAAAAGTGTTTTATTTTTTCAAGTCTTTAAAACTTAGTCATAGAGTCACAAAATTAACTAATTTCAATCAATCTATTTTTGAAGAAAACAAATTAATTTTAAGAAATGGAGAGATCAATATAATAAGAGAATCAATATAATGATCAAGAGAAATATCATTTATAAAAATATGAAAAAATAATAATCGAATATTTCAATTTAATTGTGGGACATTGAAATTCTCAATTTCGATGTATTTTGAAAAGGTAATACAAGTCTGGGTCCATGTTTTCTCTATCTATAGTTTTTGTTAAAGGGAGAACATTATATAAATTTACGTAAACTAGAAACTAGTTTATATGAATTAATAAAATCAAAAACAACACTTTTGAAACCTTTATCAAATTTTATTTTAAAATAAGTTAACTCACAATCTATGAATCAAAGTTAGAACT
>JAQFXV010002484.1:0-10295 GCA_034694065.1 Camisia spinifer
CACCCGGACTACGACCCATAATTATCACAAAATTTAATTTAAACACTAGTAAATTGATCACAGACACCAAATCATGTACTGTCTTTGAAAAAATTTGCAGGAAATTTTGTTTTCAATTGAATTTAACTGGATTTTGTAGAAAAATGCAAGTGCTCATTTACTTATTGAAGGTGAGTTTATTATGATTTTATAACGGCTCATTCACATTTTTTCGAAACTGTATGTTATTTTTTATAAATAGATATATTTAATATCCCTCTGCAGTTAAATTATTAAAATTCACATCTGATATTCTTTAATATATTATATTTAGAATTTTTTCCTTAACTTGAGTGAAGAATATGAAAGTGATGATGATAAAGATTCAGATATTCAATTTGCTAGAATTTTATCACAAAATGATAGTTACAGTAAATTAATTCAACTTATCATAATTATCGTTAATTTTAGCTATTTTTAACTATCTACTGGGCGTAAAATAATGATGTTCACCTACCCTCGAGCTAAAACTATCGAAGGTAGAGATGAACTGATTTTATATTTCAATTCTACGTCAAAAAATACATAAAAATTTAGAATTTCAATATTGTAGATTGAACATGAAACAAACAAATCGGAATATTGTTAATACTTGATTACTTATCCTTTATTTTGTGATAAAAATTTACACAGCAAAAACCTCCATTGATGCACAAATGAATCGCATACTAGTATTTGGATTTTTTGTATAAAATTAACATTGAAAAAGTTTTACATAATTATTTTTGAGCTTAGAATTTGAAGTGAATTCATTCAAAAGTTTATAAGCAGTTAATGAAAAAGGTTACAAAATTTTGGGTATGAGAATCAAGGGCAAACCGATGATAAGAATGAATTTTTTCAGATTTCGAGTATCGAAGAATAATTTAAAAAATATTGAGAATATTGCAATTTGCTTGTTACGAGTTTGAGCAAGGTTACTAAAATTCTCAATGAATATGTATTTTTTGACCTAGAATTCAAATATGAAATCGATTTAACTCTAACTATTGTAGTTTTTGCTCCAGGGTAGGTGAACATCATTATTTTACACCCTGTATACAACAGAAATGAGGTTTATAAGGAAGCGAGTGAAAAATCGTATGCGTTTCAGCATAATGTCGGGCTTAAATGTATATCTTTATAAAATTCTAAAATTGATAGTCATCTGTATAACGCAATATATTCTTCTATTCAAATGATAGTATACTCACCCGAAACCACAGCTCTTATTCAGATCGCAAATCAACTTCTTCGCAATTTTGCAATCGGTCGGGTTTTGCAAGTTATCAATTTTTTTCTGCACAAAATCACTCAGTTTTTTAAGTTGTTGTTCACGCCATTGATTATCTCGTACTTCCATGAAATCCAAATCAATTATCATATTATAACGCAAGTCATTGAAGAATTGCTTTAAAGAAGAATCCATTTTCCGTGAATAATGCCATAAATCGTCAATATTTTGTCTGATTCGACGGCGCGATAGCTCGTAATGTGTGTTTGGATTCAGATTTTCTGTCAATCTATTAATTTCTCGCTTTAACTCTTTAGAAATTTTTAGTTTATTGAATTCTCTCAAATGTTTAGTCAATTGTTGATTTTGTTTCATTAAAATCTCGATTTGATTATTAGCTTCAGTTATTCTACTGTTTAACTTATTATATTTATTAATATTTTCAATAAGGTCTAAATGGTTCGGCATTTTATGAAATGCAGTACTGAAAGTGAATATAAATATTAATACAAATAACCAAATGAATGGAACAAGTATTAAGATTTGACGACTTTGTATCGATTGAAAAAACTGCATTGATATTGAAGGCATTGTCTTTAGATCATGAAAACATAATTCTCAATTAAATGAGTATAATTTCACTTTTGAGCCACACATTTACTTAAATAAATGTGATTTTCAGATGAAAAAAGACCATTGAAAATAAAAAATAATGAGATTGTTTCTTTATCTGTTTTTTCTGGGACAACAAAACTTTACCCACTTTTATGGCTTAAGAGAAATTTTATTGCTTAATAATAGTTAAGGCAAATGATAAGTTATGATTTTCTTCATTTAATTTTGCTATCAATTTAGGTTTGCCTCAATTGTGTTTTTATACACGAAATATTTTACATTTTGAACTCAACTTCTCTTTTTCAGCTTTTTTTTAGTTTTATAAACTTATGGTAAAATACAATTTCTAATACATTTTATTCCATTTTATCTATTGTTAAAACATTTTCAGTAAATATTTTGTAATAGTCTGTTCAATAATCGAAATGATTTAAGAGAATATGAATGGTGTTCAAAAATTATTTCATAAACTCCATAGTTTCATCCAATCATTTTTCATAAAAGACTAAAATATTAATAATAACAGATGAAGCATTCAAAAATGAATATTTTTTAAAGTTTTATTTTGAATATAATCATTTGAGAATCTGAAACAGCTCTTAGAATTTGATTAGCGGATACTTTCATCCATTGTCACCCATATTACTAATAAATGTGAAAATCAATTTCTTAAAAGGCTTCGAATAAAAATCAAATGAAATGTTATTATTCTATGGAAAAATTATTGATTGTGTAAAAAGATGATTGTCTTTTTCAAAATGGATTTGTGGCACTGAATTTTGTGCAAAAAATTAACCAAAAAGCATAATTATTTGGAAATTTGTTATCGTGGAAATTAGTTTTGTCAGCAGAAACAGCAAAAAACTGGAAGTATCCGCTTTTCCAATAGAAGAGCAGCTTTAGATCCGTAGCTAATTTTCTTGAATGTCAGTTTACGTATTTGGAAATGTCAGAAGCAAATGATCATATTTACAGAAAAGTATAAATAGACTGCAAAATGTACATTTTGACAGTGGAATATTTTTTGGAGCAAAACAAGAAATCAATCAATCGAAAAAGTAATCAATCGAAAGACAATTAATTCCGAATGATCTTTGTATTTATTTTAAAATTATTGAAAACAATACAAGTTTAGGACTTGTTAGATAATTAGCAATTGATCAATAATTTTTAAATAAAGCTCTTAAAACAATAAAGTTGTCAATAATATATTTTTTTCATCACAATTTATTTTTATTAGGATATGAAAGAAGAAATTTTTTTAAATCAAAAATAATTGTAAATTTAGTCCCTACTATGAGACCAAACCTTAAACACTTCGTGAACTTTGGGTGAATTTTTTTCTTTTATCTGGTATGATATTTTTTTTTTCTTAAAATATTAATTATTTTTTCAGTTTGTTAAAAGTTTATCAACACTCGAAAAATAGCATGAGAAGCATCTGCTTACTCCTCTGATAACAAACAGGTATAAATATATCTGGTTCAGTAGTTAACTTTTTAACTTAAAAAACTTAGTAATGCTAAAAAGGAAACCTTTTCAGCATGTACTTGCATATCAAGAAAATATTTCTATTTCTATGTATAGCATGTCATATGAAGTTGAAAAGCAGCAAATTAGATCCTGACCGCAAGATGTTAATGAGTTATTATGACTATAATTTTTTATTTCCTGTAAAAATTATGTAAAATACTTAAATTTCAATATCAATAATCTTTAAAATAAGTTAATAAATTCTCATGAATACAATCGAAATTAATTTATTTCACTTCATAATTACTAATTATAAAAGAAATGTTTATGAATGAAAAATATTTATAACTATATAATAATCCCTATAATGAGATCAAACCTTCAACTCTTCGTAAACTTTAATTCAAGATTAATTATTTTCTTATATCGCAAATGATACCTTTTTTCAATGGATACACGTATGAAGTATTTGTTCAGTAATTTAATAGCAAAAGTATTATAAACACTCGAGAAAATACCTGTAGTATAAGAAGCTTCGTTATAAAACTTGAATTCCTCATAATAAAGTTATCGTTTATGTCAATCATCATTCTTAAGATTAAACACTTGATTGATCGACATTTAAACAGAGCTAAAATGAGAAGCAATGAGATGTTATGGCATAACATTTTATATTTACCCAGATTTTATCAAATTATTTTTTTGTGTCTGCTTATGACACAATTTATTTTCCATAATATGATAAGATATTATAATAATTTAATAGAAAACATAAGTTGATTACTCAAAACAAAATGAAAACACTTATAATTATTTTTTCACTTATTTTTGTGGAAAAAAGTTTGAGTTTGAAATCAATAAGTATAACAAATTTTTTCAGTTATGGTAATTGTTCGACAGATTTGGGAAATTTTAACAATACGTGTTTCAAAAAAGTTAAAGACTTTTGGGATATAACAGAAAACACAAACCCGACTGATTTGAATGATAAACAGTTCTGTTGTGCTGTTTGGGATTATATGCTTTGCATTTTGGAAAAGGCGAGAGATAGAGATTTTTGCGGTGAAGATGATTTCGAAACTCTTTTGGAAAACACTATTGAGAAACAAGAAGAGTTAGAAAAAAATGATTGCTCTTATTATTCACGCGATGCTATATTTGAATGTCATTTCTATTGGTATTATTACATGTTATGTTCAATTTGTTTGATTTGTGTCATAGCTTTGGTTGTTATAACAATAAAATATTTTAGCCGAAGAAGAAATAATAAAAAAGAAATGATCAATGATGTAACTGTGATATAATTTTAGTTCAATTGATGGGATTACTCATTCGATAAAATCTAACATTATAATTTGAGATTGAACCTTATTTTTCGAAACTGTTATAAATTGAAATCATTCCTTTAAGAGCACTTTAAAAATACTTCAAATGATGTGTTTTGTTTAATTCACTTATATTTTTAAAAGGTTCAGAATTTTTTTTTATTTTCATGTACTCCATTTAGATGAAGCTGAATAAAGATTATTTTTCGATTAAATATTAATTAATTTTATATAGGTCTGTTATTCTAAATTATTCAAAAGTCTGTGTGCTTCTTATAGACTCGGCCCCTGGACATGATACAGACATGTGATTGGTGTCATTAGAACCGCTATTACCTGAACCAGAACACATAGAAAAAATTTACCAAGTACGAAACTAAATTTCACCAAACTAATGCTTTTTTATGGGTTAGTTTTTAAGGTTGGAAATAAATAATTTTTAAGTTGAGATGTATTTTGCAATATGAAAACTTGATATTTTGACAGATCTAAAAACTATTTGAATACTAATTTAATTATTTATTTAATGTAAACGTTATGTGTTTAGAAAAACCTCCAAAAGTGTTATATTGTTTTGACTGTGATTTCTATAACAATTTTTGCAAAAGTCTACTCGTATTATACATTATAGTAATTGTACACTTTTGCAAAAATTTTTATAGGATTCAAAACAATATAACACTGAAGGCCGTTTCTACACATGTATTGATCAAATATTCGAATTTCATCCATCTCACAATCGTTGAAACTAAAGATTTTTCTTAATGCTATGCTATGCTGAAACTAAAACTAAAACTCGTTGCTATCGGAAATTGTGCTTTCAAAACATTAAAAACCCAGCCGATGAATTTTAAAATCTTGCACACACTTTATTTTTCACCATAAATTGGCTAATATTCAACTTATTGCAAGATTGCATGAAATTTCAAGGATTCATTAGTAAACAACGATTTGAAAAAAACATAAAACCAGTTTTACATCTTCTAAACTACATTTTGACAATCAAAACAAGCTTTAGCTGATCGAGTTAACCAATCAAATTTTCCATTTTCGTTTTAAAGCATACAATATTCAATGCCATCAATGCTTCAGAGAATTGATCATTTATTATAAGTTTAGTGTTGAAAGTGTTTATATCATATGTAACTCTATTTGAGGTCAAAATTTAATAAAATCTTTTTTCAATTGAATCTAAACAAAAATATCATCAATTTTTGAGATGGAGAATACCTTTGAAGTGAAATACAATAAATTAACACAAAATGGATCGGTGAATAATCGTTTTAATCACAACATTATGAATTTAAATCGTAAAAATCTTATTCTTAATATAATAATGATGATGGCTTTGCTATTAAGCATTTCGCTCATAATCGTATTAATTGTCGAACTAATGGATTACTCCATTAAATATAAAAATGATTCAAATATATTGGAAAATATGAATTATGAAAATGATTCATGGGATGGATTCATATTCCCCAATAGTCATGAACAGGAAACTATCAATTCATCAATAAGTCAAATATTACTCAACTAAACCCATTCAACTTTGAATTGGCGAAAATTCTTGTCTTTTCAGCAAATTCAACGAATTCTGATCGGAGTGCGGGAGGAAAAGAAAAAAAGCCATCCTTTCATCACAATTTCTATTGAATAACCAAATTGAAAAAATGATTCATTTGAGAATGAAATGATGTGTAATAATAACCCCAATTTCACTAAGAAATTCGAAACAATTTTGATACCATTAAGTACCAGTTATAGAATATTCAAAGTTTGAGACAGAGGTTGCGAGTTTTATGATGAAAATGATGAAGAAATAATTGGATTTCAATTTGTAACGATATTTTGAATCAAAATAGATCTGTTTATCATTTTAAGTTAGATATTATGAAAGGAAAAATTAATCTTTTCTCTCATTATTATCTAAGTGTCACAATTTCTTGGACTTTCGATGAGAAAAAAATTCTTGTTGCGAAAGAGAAGTGTTGAACTGATTATTTTATTTCAATAATGTTTAGTCATTATATTTTTTATAATTACTGTAAGCTTTTGACTCACTTTTTATACTCTTTTCTTCAATAAAATTAAATTCACAACAGTGTAAATAAGTTTTTAAAAAGTGAATTTCTAGTGAAAAAATGAAAAGTGCGCAAGAGTTTTAATATGTTATACAACTATATCAACGATTGAATCTAAATCATTAGAAAACTTGTTTTCAGGCATTCTCATAAAATTAGCTTTTTTCACTTTTCATGATTTTCACGTTTACACAACAGTGCTTTTTAGTGACGAAGTTTTAGTTTATTTGTTTTGCGTTAAGTATTTCAAAAATACTCAATTAAAGTAAATTTGAGTAGAAATAACTTTTCTATTTTAAAGACAATTTTAGTTTAAGTATTTCCAGATGATTAAATTGAATTATATTTGAGTAGAATCATTGCTTTTATTTTAATTTTAGTTAAAAGTTTTTTTGCCTAAAATTAAAGATTTTTACGAATAAAGTGATTTTATTTTGACTAAAATGAGTAATTCACGTGTTCTTGTGTTTAAAATTAGAAGATTTTGAAAGAAAATGCTTATCATGAACTCAAGTATAGTCAGATCCGAATTTCTTATAAACTTTCTTCTGTTAAAGTCTTTCTCATAATTGGAGTAAAAGTAAAGTTTTATTTAAGTAGTCATTTGAACTTCAAGTGTTTCTGGATTTGTTCGTTAATATGATTAATTTTGAATAAAAGTTGAAGGGAAGAAAATATTAAAATTGAATTTGAGTTCAAGTACATTAGATTCAATACTCTTACTCAAAATATTTTGACACTCAAATGTATTAGTAATCTCAAAAAGCTCTTTAACACAACAGCTCAATAAACTTATATCCTAAAACAATTTTATTGTAATTAATTCTTGAAAACAATTATGATATTTAATGAGACACCATATTCAACATCCGGTCATATCCATATATAAGCTCGGGATTACTGTCAGTAATATTTCTTAGAAATAGGTTATTATTAACATAACAACTTTATTGATAAAATTTATTAAAAAGATTCTATTGCCAGAAAATGTCTAAGTTTATATTATTTATCATAATGTTTGGCGTTATCCAGTTAAATTATCACCTCATCAGTGGTGAGTGTTGTTATACTTCTTATTTTGAAGGAGATGGTACCTATAAATGTAAAGATCAAAGTTGGGGAACTCCGTTCTGTGGAAAAGGGCTCTGTAACTTGATTGGGTGTAACTGTGAAGGAGGCTGTAGACACTTCAAATGGTTGATGGGATCTCACGGATGAAAAGCTTTGAGCTAATTGTGTACATACTTTTTAAATAAAAATATTTGATTGATTGGTTGATAAACTCACTCCTGAGGAATGAAAGTTGAAATGAAGGATTGATTCAAAAAATTGTCATTGTATAACATAATTTGTAAACTCATTTCTTAATTAATATCTTATTTTAATTTTGTATATTCTGTTTAATTATATATTAAAATAATGTGTTTGAGTTGAATATATTAAACGCAAAAAGCCATAGATAATTTGAGATGCATGTTTATTTAATTAATGAAATTAAAAATTTAATAAATTGAAATAGAGCGGTAAGTTTTATAAACTTAGCCTTGTAACGTTATATGACTGAACTTCCGATTAAAGGTAGTATTAATTTACTAAGATTTTCCTTTTCATATATTTCTACTAAAACTCTAAACAAAAATGAAATAATTTACATTTTCAGATAAAATAGTGATTATTGAAAATAAAAATTAAAGCACAAAATAAATACTTGTATCCAAACGCAATTCGTTTGAAATCACCGAATCCAGTGATGATTTTTCTTTATCTGTGTACTCCACGGTCAACAAAAAGATAAATTGTTTACTAACTTTTATGGTGTATGAGAAATAAATTTTAATTATTTAAGGCAAACACTTATTAAGTTATGATTTTCTTCATCAATTTTGATACCATTTGAGGTTTCCCTCTTTATTATATTTTTCAGAAACAATGAATATTTTTTGGCTGAAACAACATTTTATTATTTACACAATTTCATTATGAGAACAATTAACTAATCAAATTGTAAAAAAAATTTCCACCAAAAACAAAATTATTGCCGGAGATAAGTTTTTCGGCTATTTTGAAATAAATTGTGCTTTCGATTTATGACTCGAAAAGTATAAAAAGGGAACCAGATATATGAACAGATTATATTATTGAAATAACTTTCACAAACTATTATTAAATGATGTGCTCATATTTAGTTCTAGTTTTCATTGGTCTGTTGGCTTTGTCTTCAATAAGTATGTATTAATTCAGAATTAAACTTTATATCATAATTGATGGACTCCCTAAGTATCAAAACGTATTTGAACTGAACCTAACTCAAGGATGATAAAGGTCCCCATTTAAAAGTGGAATCCATCATGTGAAAAATCAAAGGGATCAAATCTTATTTTTATAAGGAAGATTTTCTCACACTTGCCGAAACATTTTTTATTTTCAAATTTTATTATGTCGAAAACTCTTAAAATTTTTTGATTTCTTTTGGATTTTCATAAAATTATCCTGATAGCCAGAGTATTTTTCCAAAAATGTGGGGCATCCGGTTTATGAACATCGAAGTTAGGCAGCAAGAATAAAACTTTACCTGACCCAACCTTTATCTAGTATTCCCTCATTGTATTCCATCACTATTTACCAAATGTATTACTAATTAAATTAATTTAAATTTATTTACACAGCAATTATCAGCGGTGAAGACTCAACCTGTACTTCAGAATCAAAATTATGCGAAAAGAATAGCAGTAAATGTTGTAGCTCACTTGTATGCGTTGATCTTCTGAAGGTGGTTGGAGTTTGTGTTAAGGCTAATGTTGCAAAAGTATTGCAAAACGTAACCGGAATATTGGAAGCTAAACTAAAAGAACTACTACCATCAAATCTATTAGAAGAACTAGAAGGACTTTTTCCGTCATTGCCAGCTCTCCCACCACTATTACCACCTCTATTTCCCGGCTCACCAAAAAAGAATAATGATAAATAAGGCCAATAAAATGAAATGCAAGCCATTTTTTTAAATAGTTGAATTTTATTATTAAAAAAATATAATGATGTTTAAATTCTTATAAATATTTATTCAAAACTTCAACTTTTTAAAAATTAATATAGAAATTACATAACATATCTTGAATACTTTTTTTAATAGAAATTTTTGCAAAAACATTTTTTTGTGTAGAAAAATCAAATCATAAAATTAATTTTATCATTGTTACTTTTGGTTTTGAATTTAAATCTGTAATAGATTATTTTTGGTTAAATAACAAAGTTTTTCCATAATGTCCCCAAAATACAAATTAATAATGTCAGAAAAAATATAAATAAATTTTGAAAACTTTATTGTTTTTGAAACTTTCCTGAAAAGAATTACAAATAAATTTTTTTTAATCATCTGAGAATTCCTAAGAGCTGAGATATTTATCATGTTTTAATCAATTTTTGAATTGAACGTCAATTTGTAAGATGTACGTCTGCATAAGACTTCTCTTTTTTAAAGGGACCAAAAATAAAGAATATAGAGATAAGTAAAAAACAGAACTGACTCACATAGCCTTCAAAAATCTC
>JAQFXV010002485.1:0-10290 GCA_034694065.1 Camisia spinifer
AATTATCTCATCTTTATTTTTGAGATCTTTGACGAGCTCTTCTATCAGTAATTGCTTTTTTGAAACATTCTTTTTGGCCAATAGTTTATTGAATGCCATATCTCTAAGAAATATTGTTTTATAATTCTTCTGATTATTCTGTTATTTATATTATAAATAATAGTAAAAGAACTGAATATTATAGGAATTGAATTGAATGGTAAACAGTTTAAGGATCAGAAAAATTGAATTTCTATTCAAACTTATACATAACGAGATCTCTATATTATTTCACTTTTACCTCGAAATTCACTATAACTTATTGTTGACAACTTTACGCTTAAACAGTTTAAAGGAAGTTCAGACATAAGGATATATTAAATCAAATTTCAGATAATATCAAAATATAAATTTATTGTGTCCTTTGACTTGATGTCAATTTGATCACTAATTCAAGTTTAGACCAATACTACGGTTCACAACAGTACACATATCAAGCTTATAATCTGGGATGAAATGTATTTATAGGTTAGGGATCTATCTATATTTGGTTTTCCAGTACTCAAATCTATGAGATTATTAATCATAAATTAAGTTTAGAAAACATTTATAGAGTGGCAATAATAACTTTTTTATATCAAAACTTTGCTTTCAAATGAATAAAATAGAAATGTTTATTCAGAAACCAATTTTATTTCCAAATAGAACTGAAATTTTGTTTATAATTATAATAATAAATAAAAATATGATGATTATAAATAAAACATTCTTTTAATCTTCGAATATAAAGAACTCCTTTTTATTGCATTCTTTTATAGACAGCAAAGATAACCACAATTGCAATGCAAACGATCGCACATTCAGTGATAGTCTTCTGTCCGATGCCTCTCAAAGGGTCGTTTCGATTGAATTTTCGTCCTTTTTTGCCTTTTCTTCTTCTGGTTCTGCTCTTCTTCTTAAAACTTTGACCACCTGAAGAACTGGATGAAGATTCACTTGAGGATTCCATGAAACTATTTTAAAACCAATTAAAAAGACACACAAAAATTGCTCTGTATTTTGACCAATGCTTTGAACTTCGATTCAGGAAAAGATAATTCAAATTATTTAATAACAATTTTGATTTTCTGTTGAACATTGTTGCAGATCATGCTTAACCCTTATATATAATTGAACTAAATTTTGATTACTAGGAATAAGTTTCAACTCCTCTAATAAATGAAAAATGTGACTATATTTTAATTGTCAAATAAGTTCTTGAACTCTTAATACTTACTGAAAAGTATTATTGATATGTTATAGAAATTAATACACTTTAACTAAACTTATATAATCGAGTTATGATGGGTTAGGTATTAGTGTCATCTTCAAAGCCTCCAATTGTTCAACTATTGAATGATTCATTATATTCAATCTTAAACTCTTTATTTAGTGGAAAAACTAAAAAAATAATATTTTTTCGATAGTAATAACTTAATGGGCGAAACTTTACGATCTATTGAAGGATTAGATCTTATGATTTTCTCTGAAATTATCAAAATCAAAATTATAGAACTATTGAATATATCAATATTATTGAACTCTTTTTCATTTGACAGTCAAAAGTTCTCAAAATATCAATAAAATTGAACTGATTTTCAGCAAATTGTTTTCAATTTAAACTATAATATAAGGTCATTCTCATTATTATATTATTGAATTAAGATATGACTGAAAAATCTGCTCAAGAAAACTATTAATGAATAGAATTTTTATTTTAGAGATCGAATGAATTTGATATTAAATAACAAAATATAAAAATTGATAAACTATTTGAACATTTTGTGCCTTAAGAGGTAAGAAAAATGTTTAAATTTTATGAATTTCTTTGAATCTCAAAAATAGTTCTTCTTTCATATACTTCTGGTATAACAAAAAGAGAATCTTCGATATCATTCGTGATTTCAAATGAACGGCACCTGTATTTCAAATATACCAAAGGATTTATCGGAAAATCAATAACAACTGGAAATCCTTTCGGCAATTCTTTTGTAAGCTGAGATATATTTTCCATAAATTGTTCAATAAATAACTTTGAAATTAGATTCAGAATCCAATGCCAGTCAACTGGTATTTCATGAGTCAGTCCGACAACGATTGAGACTCTTTTTGATTCAATTGTTTCAATAGTTTTTCGTCCCAAATAAGGAAACATTCCTTTCGGAGAATGAATGTATTCATCCCAAGACACATGACTTCTTGTCGTCGGTGTCGGTAATGATTGAACACTTCCACCATTAGTGTTAGTATTCGTTTGTTCTCTGGCTCTCAAATGTTCAGTTCTTTTCTTGGTTTGAAAGTCAATGCCTTGAGTTTCATAAAATTCAGTTTTATATTTTCCAACCTTTTTAGTCCTTAATTTACGGAATAGTGTTTGTTGAATATGATTCCTATCCTTTTCGAATTTAATCGATTGATTGTCTTTTTGCATGAGATTTCTTATGACTTCATCCGAATGGTCTCTTCTCAACAAATCACCCAAAATTTGTTCCCATTCTTCATGTGTGATATTTTGATAGATCGGAACGTTTTCTCCAACTGTTATTGTTATGAATGAATCGCTGTTTTCATTGAAGTTAACAATAAAGTGAAAAGAATCTGGTCTTAAATGATTGTATTGATGAACGATTAGATCTATTTTGAATTTAAGTCCTTTCTTAGTGATTGTTGTCTTCACTTCTGGCGGTCCAGTAGTTTCGGACGGATTAAAGACTTTGAATCTCACATCAAATTTCATAATAAAATCTTCTTTAATATCTTTCATCACTTGAAATAAAAACTCTCTTTTAAGCAATCGATGCATTCTTTGAAAGACTGCGTCCAAAACCAATTTAATGATCGGAATATTTCCAAAACTGATTGACTCGTGAAATGGCGTCCAATTGAGTTCATTACGAATGGTAGTAATGGCTCCGCTTTTAATCAATAATTCAACACATCTTTCATTACCTTTCATGACAGCGATATGAAGAGCAGTATTTCCGTGAATATCCTGAGAGTTTATTTGTTTTTCATCTAAACTTTTCAATAGCTGTTCGACAAGTTCTGAATCACCGCTAAAGACAGTTTTGTGTAGAAATAAAACTGAAGACATTATGAAGTCTCAAATGTATGAATTGCTTTCTTTTTAGTCTTATAAAAAATTGGTTTAAATTTGAGTTTTTAAACAATAAATTTGAAATATGAGTATAGAAACCAACTTAAATATCGCTTCACAACAATAAATCTGATTTTTAAGTCTAAGCAGAGTTATAATTAAGTCATAATTAATTACTGATAAAACTGAGTGTCTATCATTAGAATGCGATTATTTAATGGGCATTACATTTAAACGTTTTATGAAAATCAGTTACTTATGTTCTCAACAAAATTATAATTCAACTGGTTTTTGATCTTCTTATAAATAATTTACGAAAACAAATCTCATTGAAATACACTATAAATAACTTATTAAGAAATCAAATAAAGACTAATTCTAAGTAATGTTATCTTATTTGAGCATTATTTTCCTTTTGGGAACCATTCCTCCCATTAAATGCATGGAAGACAATGGCAGTGAATATTTATTTTTGAAGAATATAATTAACTTTAATTTCATATTGTAAAGTGGATTCGTATTGTTTATCATTTGTGTGGCAGTTATTATTAGAATAATTTGGTCGTGTATTATATATTTTGGACCCAAAACAAAATATACAAAACCTGCTACTTTTCCAGCAGTCGGTCCCACAGGAGGTGTACAGCCATTACACTGGAGGCGCAACCGAACACTGGAGTGAACACTACAACGAACACAACTCAAGCTTTGAACCCACCGACTAATCAAATGAGACCTATTTCTCCGCTTAATAATAACCCAAATCTTAGTCGACAGCAGATGAATAATATGGAAAATACAAGTCCAGGAATGACTCAACAACCGATTCAAGCCATGCCTTATATATGACCTCCGAATCAGAATATGGCTGTTTATCCTAATGTTCCTCAAAATAGTTACAATCAATTTCCAGTTCAACAACAGAACTTTGGATCTCCTCATAATCATCCATACGGTTATCCCAATCCTGATCCATATCAAAATCCTGATCAATATCAATATAATCCATATCAAAATATACCTCCAAATAGTACTGTAGTTATGCCGCAAGGATTTGATGGAAGAACGGGAGCTGTTATTCCTCCTCCACCTCCAGGAGTGCCACCAAATCCCGCACAAGTTGTAAAAATGCAATGTTTTGGTCGGACAGAAGAATAATTCGTTTTTTGCCGCAGGAAGTGATGCGGGCTTTACTTTCTGGTAATCGTTTCGATGGCATTTTCATTAGATTTAAAAGAAAAAGAAGATTATAATTCTTATCATAATATCTAACAAATGTTTTTTATGATTAATAGAAATATTTTTTTTGAAATCAAAGTATTAAAACTTTTGATTTTGTTAATTTTTTGATGGATTGATATAATTAAGTTCAAAATGAAGTCAAATCTCAAAGATATGAAACTTTGATTGAATTTTGACCTTAAAATAGAATGATTTGGAAACAAAGCTGAGAATCGATATCTGGCGAAACGTAATAAAAGTTCAAATAATGAAAATCCTGTGATTTGATAAATTGATAAAATAATGATAAATCCATTCAACCTAATGAAAGAATATTCTTATCACACATTCGCAATCTTAAAAACTTTAAAAGTGGTCAAGTGGTTAATCAATAAATAAATGTATTTTAAACTATTGTTTACCCAAAACTAGCAAAAGTTTTTTCTCTAATTGTATATGAACTCAAATCAGTTATTATTATTGATATTATTAGTCATTTGATTAATTTTATTAAAAAAGCAGAAATAATGAGCAGTTTAAGTGCACTCTATTAATAAACTTATGATGAGTTTCATCTCATTGTTCTTATAGTTTAATTATTTCGTAATGACATTCATTACGTTTATTCATAAAAATGACATTTTATAGAAATCGTCTCAGATTTCTTTATAAGAGGATAAGTGAAAAACAATTTGTTGTCATTTATAAATACTCTTCGAGTTGATTAAACAGAGCTCTTATAAAAGATGTCAATTGTGTTTAGTCGTAATTGGCTTTACAGAGTGATTAAGTATACTTTGATTGCTATGATTTGCATCAAATTAGGAATGGATTTATACTTTGTTCATATCAACTATAAATTAGGCGAAAATATTATTTATTCTAATTGGTATGTATTTTGTCTTCAGTTTGATTGAAAAATTAATCAAATTAATCATTTTTTGAACAGTACTACAAAAATAGCAGAAAAAGAATGCAACTCAGATTCGATTTCATCGACTTTACACTATCTGCTCATTATTTGGACTACATTTCAATTATTCCTTTATGTCACTGGATTTGTTGGTATAACGACTGAGACTTTCAATTTGATTATGTGTTTCGTTAGCGTTAATACAATGCAGGCTATAATCAAAGTAATTCATTCTTCTATTCGTATGAATAAATCGTCGAATTTCTACCAATACTTGTATCCCATAATTGAAACGATGGCTGCTGTTATGTCAATATTTTATACCTATTTTGTGGTCAACTTAGAGGACACACCTATTCTGCCAATTATTCGCAACAATAGAGTTCTTGATACTCATCATTAGTTATTTATTTGTTATTAAGGATTAAATATTTATCAAATGTTATCAAGTTTTTTGTTTTCTGTTCTTTTTTGACTAAATTTACTATAAATTGTATTGAATTTATTCATTATTTATAATAAAAATTTATTTTCCAATCAATTTTTGATCTCCAAATAATTATTTAGTTTTATAAAAATACACATTTAATGCGTTTAACATGAATTTCAATTTATTTACAGTTCAGATCCGGACAAATTTTTTTTAATCAACTCTGAAATGAAATTAATTATTTTTGATCAAAAAGTAACTATAAATAAGAGTTCAAAAATTCATTTTTATATCGAGGGATTGATATTATTTTTGATAATTAGTTGAATAATTATGATTTTTTATCAAAAGTGAGAAGAGATTGAATTAAACGTTTGCTTTTAAATTAGTTTTATTTAATTTAGTGAGTAATATAACTATTTATCAGGAAACTAATTATAAATTGGAGTAATTGTTTGAACAAAATATTGATTAATAGTAAATGATTCACTTTGACCTACATTTTATCGAAAGTATTTAGTTATAGGTAAATGAAGTTTCGATATTTTCATGTTAATGTTGATGATTGTTATGAGAAAAGCTGAAAAGTTCAGAACTCAAAGTTATTTATTGAACAGAATTTTTCAATCGGTGAGATTTTTAGTAAATCGAAGTTTAATGAGTGATAATATAATTAATTATGACTTTACTTATGAGAAGAGTTTTAATAGTTATTGATTAAGATATTAATTATTATCAATACTATCATAAGCAAACATTATTCATAAGTTTTTTCTCAAAAAATAATTTTAGTTTTGAAGTTCAAAAAATGATTGGATTTAATTGATATCTATAGCTGAATAACTGCCTCAAAATAATAATTACTTAAGCTTTAGTTTAAAAGTTTGTTAAAAACCGCATAAACTGTAAGCACTTTAACTCAATTCAAAGTCAAAAAAGTATTTATTCATATTTGAGTTTTAATACTAAAAATGTTTCTAATTATTAATAATTTAAGTTTAATTAAATATTTGTTGCCTTTAGTTATCATAATTGACTCAAATTTGCGATTAATTTGTTTAATAAATTCATTACAAAACAGAGAAATTAGAAATGATTTGAATTCAATATTTATTATTCATATAACAAATAATTTGTTTTCGTTCGCAATTTTGTTTTTCATTCAATTAAGACTATTATTCAACAGACAATTCATTTTCAAGTAATTTTAATTTCATTTTAATTATTGATCATATGTTTTATTCAATTAATTGATAGTTATTTTTATTTTTCAGTTGATTTCAAACCTCAATTCATGTCAGAGATTATGGACAAAAGTTTTCCATTCATTCAAATCTGATTCAAATATTCATTAATTTATTATCAAAATTATTGTTATTTTTTGTGTTAACCAAAACATTCACTCAATTATTGATGTCTTTTGAAAATTATCCCCATTTTGAGAACAATTATCTCTTTATTTTAAACAATTGTCTTCACAATTGAATCAATTTCATTATTTACTAATATTTGTGAATAAAATATGAATTTATTGTAAAAATATTTAATTAATATTAATCTGAATTTAAAGAATTGTATAAAAACTGTCTTATAATTAATAATAACAACACATGTATTAAATAATGTTAAGTAAAGACTCGAATAACTAAAATATTTAAGATTTTGGTTAAAAACGAATTTTTATAAATAGAAATATAATTTTATTGAGCTTTTGATGATTTTTAAGCTTTTGATTCTGATTGAGAATTGAATGCAATTATTAAATAAAATAATAATCCTATGAATAGTATTAAGAAAATAATGGAAACAAGAATGATAGCAATCGAACCATTAGACAAACCTTTATTAAAGTTACAATTATTCTTATTCTTATTCTTATTCTTTTACATTCTTAATAAGACTATAAAAATATTTTTGATTTTATTGAAAATATTTTGATGAGTTCTCAAATTGTTAAACATCTATAGAAATGGTAAAAATGTAATCGAGAATAATTTGAAAAGAAAACTATGTTTTAAAGATATAATTGAGACTATTATTAGGTTTATAAACATCACTGTCATCCGTAATGGTTAGAAATTGTTCTAATACTGGGAAAGGATCGAAATTATCAGGAATACCACAATCAGTTTTCCAATTGGGGAAGAATTTAGATATCGATGAAATGAAGGTATCGTATGGACAGTTATAATCAGAACAAAAAGATGGCTTCACTTGTATGCCTCCGATTGGCAGTGATTGAGTTTGATTTATATAAAACGTTTTAACTATTTTTTTACTATTGGTTTCGTGTAATTCGAAAATAGTCATCGCTAAAAACGGAGGAAATGTTGACTGTTCGATACCTAATGCTTTATTTATAGCGAAAATTTCTAAGTCATGCTATGAAAGAATAATTTTTAACTTTATAACTAAATCATAATTAGAGTTAAGAAAGTTTATTTGATTTGAATTATTAATAACAATAAACTTACTGTTGAGTAGATAAAAAAGTTTTTATACCAACGATCATTTTCTATACTTGAACTCAAAACCTGATTCATTCTAATACTGAGCTCATCGATGAGAAGACCTGATTAAACGAAAATGATTTGAAATGAAAATAAATCAGATTTATAGAATTGATTTTTACCACCGATTAACTTGAGAGCTAAGTCACTCGAACAAATAAAATCAAAAACCTTGAAATAAATGAAAGCCATTTGATTATAATAATCATTTGTGACCCATTCGGGTAATTTATCTCCATTCACTTTAGAAGCTCGCATGATATCAAAAGCACTAAATGTGCCAAAAAAGGTTGCCGGCAGTCCAGTATTGTTTGAAACATAATCATAAAGCCATTGATACTTATTATTGAGTGCAATCATATCGGGAGAACTCAAATTAATACCTTGTTCTATACTTAGTTTTGGACAATAGTTAGGAGATGTGATCTGAATTATTTTATAGAAACTTATCAACTATAACAAAAAAAATCCATTTACACTTTATTACCCCATCCAAAGGCATCGGAGCTTCGAAAACACGGGGTTGAATCCAATCACTTTTACCATTTGGTGGCCATAACTGTCCGCTGACTAATGACATTGTGTCCAGACATCGGTCAACATTAGCTGAACGTAATATCGAGTTTTTGGGATTTTTACGATAAATTTTTTTATATTTTTTACGGAGATATTTCCCTACATTTACAGCTTGTTCGATACCAAACTGCAGTTGAGAATCAAAATTAGTTATTTTAAATGTATGAATGAATTTATTGATATTTACATCAGTCAATTGTGATAATCCATTTGGCCATTGGTTGGTGTCATTGATTTGTGGATCCAATGGATATGTAAATACAGGAGCTCGAGCCCCGTGTCTCATCACCTTATATTTGAATAAACATTTTAGAAAATAAAACTATATTTTTCAGATTTTTTACTCACAATATGAACAGATTTTAGTTCACATTCTATTGATTTTAGTTGTGTTGAACATATTATTAAAATGAATAAAATAAACTTCAAGTTCATAATTAATGTTAATATTTGCTAAACAATCATAAATTGTTATTCAGTAACAATTTATAACAATTTCTAACAATTTAAGTCTGTTCAGAACCGACTTAAATACCACAATTTCAATGCCAAGTTTTAAGTAATTGTCTGAGAATTTGATGAGTAGTCATAAATTGAACGAGTTTTTTTTGTCATATAGACCATAAATATTCGAAAGAATTTACACAAATCATCCCAAAATTGTATCATTTTGAAAGTTTTATACCTAAATAAGTCATTTAAAGCCGCAGTTTGTTTCATGAATTTATTGATAAGCAATGATAAGCTTTTAACTACTGTACTGGTATTGTATATTTAGAATGCTTAAGGTTTAGGATGGATTATTTCAAGATTGAGTTTTATTAATCCTAATTAAGAATGTAAGATATATATGAGCCCGAACACAACATTGAGCTGAAAAACTAAAAAAACCCAAAAATAAATTGTGATGTAATCACAAAATCTAAGCTTTCAATTGATAACCAAAATCTCTTTGAAATATGTTGATTAAGATTGATTTTCGCACTTTAGATTCATTGCTTTATAGAATTATAGTTTTAAATGATTTATAGAGAGAAAATATGTGTCAAACTCTGACGTAACTGATAATAATCCCGTTCGTCAACTATTATAATAAATAAGCTGATTATTAATACTGATTCACTGTATTTCACTGTATTTCAATTATTTGAAAGTTACGATTTATGTGTGAGCACATTATCAGCGCCTGCTTTCACTAAATCGCGAGTCAAGCGAAAAATTATTATCAAAATTATTGGTATTTTTCTGTTAACCAAAACATTTACTCAGTTATTGATGTCTTTTGAAAATTATTCCCATTTTGAGAACAACTTTCTCTTAATTTTTAAACAATTGTCTTCACAATTGAATCAAATTTATTATTTACTAATATTTGTAAATAAAATAAATATTTAATTAATATTAATTTAAAGAATTATATAAAAACTGTCTTATAATTAATAATAACAAAACATGTATTAATTGCATCGGTGAATGGGTTAATACATACCTACTAGAGATGAGCATTGGGCGGGCTCGGGCGGGC
>JAQFXV010002486.1:0-10281 GCA_034694065.1 Camisia spinifer
AAAGACTTTTCAAAAAAGATTACAAGTCTTATCAAAATGACTATTGAGTTTAACTGCAAGCCTTTCTTGCAGATACTATACATGGTTTTTTTTTCTAAAGATTATTGCACTAAGTTTTTTAAATTCAAATAACTTTGCTTCTACACAAGGTAAATTCAATCTTAAAAGCAGGATTTCTTTAGTTATTACTAGGCTTAATGAAATAAAAATAAGTGCGAGAAATTTTAGACCAAATCCTGTAATCTACGATTGAATTTTAAAGCTGGATTAGAATTAATTGAAATAAATCTATTTTTAAAAGGCTTAACTTATTACAATTTTTAATTGTTCTAAATGTTTCAATTGGGTTTTAATCATGGCCAAATTATTTTATCCATCTATGGGAGTATTGCATTGTTTAGCCTGCGAGGGAATTCTTTAAAATCACTTTCATTCATTTTTATAAATAATTTATATTCATACATAAATAACATCGAAATTATAACTTAGCTTATTATATGGAGCTAAGTGAATTTATCACAATATTTATTTTACCCTAAATAGAAAAGTTTATTGATAGCTTTATCAGTTCAAATTTTCAAGATTCGAGTTCATTTTCACATACAGATTTGTAAAGATGCGTCATTTAAAATTATGATTAGTTATATGTTTATCATACTAACTCATTCAGCATCAAGTTAAAACATTACACTGTGTTTTTATTAGCCTCAAAATTAATGATAAACGACCGAATGTGTATCTTCTAGAGATATTTCACGGTCGGTGTTGTCTTATTTCATGTTAACTTATTTCCAGTGCGCAAATAATTTGTTTTTTTCAAATTTTTAAGAAATATATTTCGAATTTTTGAACTTTGTTGATTAGGTTAAATAAAATATCAAATTGATTCCATTAATTTTTATTTCTTGTTTGTAATGATAACGTTGGATTGCAGGTCGAATAATTCTTCAGTAAATACATGGACTATTAAAACGAAGTGCAATTTGAATTAAATATTTTCAGTTAACATAAAGTCTTATCTGTATGAATCAAAGTTAGTCCTGGGTTTGTTTCTTCAAACAAGATATGAAACAAAATTAGGTTTTAATCAAAACAAGAAATAATAATTGGATAACTTTTTACAGATCATGTGCTATATTATTTGTAGTAAATGTGATCAAACGTATAGATCGAGATGTCCATGCAATTCATACAATCATTGTGCAAGTTGCGTGAAATGCAAAAATATTGCGATGCGGATAATGTACGAAGCTGCTAACGATATGGTAGATGCAGAAGGTGTGAATTATGTGGCTCATAAAAATTTCAACTATGATAGACAATTGTATGGACCAGCTTCGTCAAATAATATTAAATCAATTGAATATAATTCAAAAAGAAATATCAACCCTTACGATAATCCCATGAGAACAAACCCCAGGGTTTCTATTCGAGGACCAAAACGTCGAAAAAGGAGAGTTAGTTTTTGGCGGAGACTACTTAATTGCTTATGTTGTTGAATTGATTGATCAGAGGACTTATCAAATAACTCTCAATTCATTTGAAATTAAATTTTTTAGATAAACTCTTGAACATATTATTCGCAATTGTTATCATGTTATGGAGGATAAGAATTTTTAGCAATTCAATTAAAATTTAATCTATTTTTAAAAAGCTTAACTTATGGCATTTTTTAACTATTCTATTTGTGTTAATTGAGTTTTGATGAATTTTATACCAATGAAATACTGTTTTACTTGAGCTGTATTTTATTTGAATGTTTAATTTGACGTCAAGTAATTATTCGTATTTTTACTGAAGTACTAGAATTTCACTTTCTATAGTTTGTTAATATAAACTAGATGAAAATTTTTAATTGGAAATAAATGTTAAACTAAATTGAAACTATCAATATTATTTAATAGAGTATTCTATTCTTTTCATTCAGTTTCATTGTTATTGAATGTCATTCTATGGAAAATCCTCTGCTATCTATTGAACTGATGTTACAAGAATCAAATTTATAAATGATGATGAGTTGGGTGATGTAGCATTTGAACATGTTGATATTCATGGAAATACTCATCTCATAAATATAATTAAAAATGCATTTAAAAACCCGAAACTTTTAAGTATTCAGCGAAATAAAAATCTTGTAAAAATATTAACCAAATACAACTCAAATCAATTATTCTGATTAAAATTTTGAAATTTGATGAATAAATTCCATTTCAAAACATAAATATTCAAAAATCTAATAAATCTAAAGAACGAAAATTTAATTTAAATATATATTTTATTATAAATAGTTTATAGAAATTAAAAAATACACGAATTAAGTATTGCATAGGATTACAAAAACTTGACTTCTGAAAGAAAAAAGAATTTTCAAATGAAAAAACAATTTTAAAGAGTATTAATGACTCTATTTTTAAATCTCTAATTGTTTTGTGCCATATATTTATGTAAAACATTTAGTTTAATAAAAATGTTTTTACTGGACGTACAGCTAATTTTATATCAAATTAAATAATAGAGAGTTTCACGAGTTTCACAAAATTACATTAATTTTAGTTTATATAATAAATATCTATTTAATTATTAATTCGTTTTATCGTAAATTCAAATCATTTCTTGAAATTATAGATTTGTGTAAAGGAGAAAAACATATTTTATTAAATAATCATAATTATAATTATATTTTGAGTTTTATTCCTATTGAACAAAAACTCATTTTCTGTAAATTAAAAGCGAAGACCGATTAGGGTTTGAAATAATTTTTTTCAGCGGTTATACTCATGACTGATAATAAGTATTAATTATTTTGAGTTTAGACTTAAGATAATATACATTTTTATCCTTAACTAAATTGAATGAATAGAAAAATTCTAATCAATACATACTATAAAATAGTTAAGCATTTTGTACACAAAAAATAATTGGTATCATCTCTAAAGACAATTTCACTCAAACTAAGAATCAAATCATTATTAAAGCGAAAAAATTGGTCTAAAAAACAGAATCAATAGAAAACTAATCCAAAAAATAGTTAATATATTAAAAATACGAAAAATAAGATCAGATTTAATCCAAAATAATTGACAAAAAGAGAAATAAATACTAAATCATTAGAAATAATAGTCTAACAGTTGATAAGGAGTGAGAAAAACATAATTGATTCAAAAAATCGGTCACAAAATCATGAGTAATAGTGAAACAAATCAAAGATAAACAATAATCTAATCTCTATCTTGTGGTACTTGGTCTGGATGTACTCCATGATGAAACTTAAGATGTTTTCGAAGAGTTATTCTCCACGTGTACTCTTTATTACATAAATTGCAAATATATTTTTCTCCTGAATTCAAGTGAACAGATGTTATGTGATCTCTCATAGCGTGATATCCGTAATAGATTTGCGGACAATGCGGACACTTGTGATGGGCTTTATCTAAACGACCGGTTAATGAACGCAGAAGTTCTTCAGGCATTGATGGCGGACGTCCTCTACGGGAACGCGTCGATGAAGAAGCCATTGATGTTGTTGATGATGATGAAGATGTGGCCGCTGTTTGGGTTACCGGTTGTGCAGATGGTGTCGGATGTGGTGAAAATACACTCCCTTTTAATTGAATTTATGATTAATTAACAATTTATTTCATCCAACAATTGATAGTTTGAAATATTTAATTGATTTTAAGTTTAAATCAGTTGTATTTCAAGAATAAATTATAAGATAATGATTGAAAAACTGTTCGGAAATGTTTTCTCAATCAGAAAATCTATTTTAACTATTGATTAATAAATAAATTCGAAATAAAATATGAATTAAAGTCTAAGATAACAGAGAATAAGATGATTAATTGATTTTAAGTTTAAATCATTTGTAGCTCAAGAATAAGATTAAATATTAATAAATATTAAATAAATAACTGTTTGAAAAAAGTTTCTCTCAATCAGAAAATCTATTATAAGTACTGATTATTAAATAATTTCGAAATAAGAGAAAACTTCTTCAACGCTAAAATACAATTAAGATTAAGATAATAAATACCATATTTAGGAGGTCTTCCTCTGCCTCTTCTCTCACCGCTTCCAACAGTAGAAATGGTAACCGATTGAGAATTAAAATTAGATTTAATCTTCTGTTGAGGTGTTGAAGAAGTTGATGGTTCGACCTCTAAGTCCATAGTATTAAAACTGGCAAAAGTCGAAGCGGCGATCGCTCGGGCAGTGGCTGACGATAATTGCAATGATGTGTCCATATGTGGAACTATTTGATGAGATTCTTCTGTTTCTGATAAGTTAACGTTACAAATGTCTAATGGATTCGTTGAATCGAATTCTTCTTCATCGAACTCATCCTCTTCTTCTTCTTCTTCCTCTTCGTATTCTTCTTCTGATTCTATTGTATGTGTTGGCACTTAAAGTGAAATTATTGTTAATTAATTACTCATTAATAGTTATTAAATATTATTTATTAAGAAGTTATTTGATTTCAGAATATATTTAGATTTTTAAGACTAAAATTGAAGTAATTTTAACGCTTTGACAAAATTAATTTTAAAGTTGGATAAAATTTAATTAAAAATCTATAATAATAGAAACTCAAGATTTTGAAAAATTAATGATAAAAATGAAGTTAAAGAAAACTTTTTAAAGTTATTATAAAACATATGAAAATGAGTTGAACTGAATTGAGGAAAAGATAGATGTTATAAAAATTAATTTAAACTATAATTAAATAAAACATTTGATTCGAAATTAATTATAATAAAGAAAATAAACCCAAACAAACATTTGAAGACTAATTAAGTCTAACAGAAAAAATCTAAAAGATTTCCAGAAAACCAAATGATAATCAATTACAAGATTTAAATACCATTCAAACTATCGCTCTGTTGTTGACCTATTATTTCATTACCAGTAGTGCTAACACTCGTATCCGCGGGAACTTTGGCCAAAATATGTCCCATAACTGACGTATCCATCGGTTCTTCATTAATATCATTATTGGAACTCAATTTCGAATCAGTACTCAATTTCTTATTACTATTATTATTAATCCCTTGATCTTCAAACTCAGCAAACATTCCGCTCTTTTCGCACTTCTTATTCAATTGCAAATCACTATTATCTGACTTTTTACTAATCTTCAGCTCATTCTCAATCATACAGTCATCGTCTTCTTCCTCGTCCTCAACATCTTCATCATCATTAACTTCAATCTTAACTGTCTTCTCAAGTTCTCTCTCATTAATATGTCTAACACTAGATATAATTGGCATTGAATCTGATTCGGTGGGAACAGCTCTTAAATTAATCGGTGGTTTTTGAACCATTTTAGACAATAAGCTCATAGTTTTCTGTTGTGCGGTCTGTTGTTGTGTTATTAAACTCTTGCTATTCTTCGCCTGTAAATCGATTTGCATTTTAGCTGTTGTTGTGCTCGACTGTGATGTCTGTTGTGGTTGTGTTTGTTGTGGTTTCGGGAGAATGAAGTCTTTGGCGCCTTCGATCTGAAGGAATTTAGCGGCGGATACGATATCATCCAATTTATCGCGCGATACAAGTATTTCACCTATAATTTTAGGATTAGTTTAAGTTTAGTTCGATTTTTATTGATTTCATGTTTGAATAAATGGTAGTTTTTATGGTTTTAATAGTTATTTTCGAATTGTTTTCTGAGAATATGTTTGGTTTCATGTTTTTAATGCTCTGTTTATTGGGAAGAATTTTTTTAAGAGTTTAATGAGTTTAACTTCTGTTTAAATCAATTGTTTTTAAAGTTATTTTAAACCTGTTTTCTGAGAAAGTCTTTTATTTTTTTTAATGCTGTGATTATTGGTAGAAATTTTTTGAGACTTTATTGAGTTTGAGTTTAGTTTTGAGACTAAAATAGTTTTTATGATAAGGTTTTTATCGACTTTTTATGTGTGAAGTTTTAGTAGATTTCTGAAAATGTTGTGTTAATTCTCAAAAAATTTTATAACTCTCGCAATTCATCATTGAATAGATTGAGTAATTATGAGATTAATTGATAAAAGTTTTCAACAATTTTTTTTTCATTAAGATAAGAGTTTTCTTGAGTTTAAAATTCAATATTTTTATCCATCAATTAATTAATAACTAAAGAGAAAAAACTTCTCAACGAATGAATTGACAAAAAAATTCATAACTCATGCAAAAAATTCTAATTTATTACTAAAAAACTCAATAATCACTTGTCATAAAAAAATATATTTCGATCCAAAATATATTAATAATAAAAGTTTCATAAAAAAAATCTATTCAATAGACTTGTTATGCGAAAAACCCCTAAAAATTTATGTCTAAAAATAAATTGAAAATTTTTTTCGTCTCTCCCTTTCATTTCATTATAGATTGAAATTTTTCTCTTCTTTTTTCCATATTTTATGAATAATATTAATAAAGTATTCAATGAAAAAATATCGATTTTTTGCTGCTGTTTCTCAAAGAACTCATTCATCCATTCATTTATCATATCTTTTAATACTGTAATGAATGAGAGGATAAAAAATGAAATGAAAAATGACTAAAAATGGGGAACATTTCAAAAATGTATTAATAATGAAAATATTTTTTTCATTTTAATATTATTAAAATACGGGATATTATGCAGAAAAATGGACGACAAATATCTTGAATAACAATAGATATCAAAAAAATTAAAACTAAAAACTGGAGAAAAATCATCGGAAAAAAATTTGGCCAAAAACTGAATTTTAAAAAACAATTAAAGCCGAAAAATGACCAAAAAATTTAAAAAACACAAACAATTAAACCTCAAAACGAAAATAATTTTCAAAAATTAAAATTTGAGCAAAAATTAAACTTAAATAAGAAATAAAAACATGATTTAGACCAAAATCAAAATTAACGAACAATAAAAAAAAATTAAATCAAAAAGACATGAAATTAAAATTGAAAAATAAGCATTAATTTAAGCAAAAAATTGAATAAATTTTTGATAAATACCGCGATAACAGAACTCAATAATCGTCCGCAAAATATCATAATTAATATCACGAATAATAATAACTGGAAACTGATTATTAGGTAATGAACTGAATAATGATTTAAAATAAGGCGAAAAAGCGCTTAAAATTAATTTATGCGCTCTTATGGTTTGCGACTGATGTCCAGTAGATATGTGAACATCAGTGCAATAGCTCTCAGATAATAAAGACAATAATGATCTCGAAAGAGCCGCCGAATGAGAACTGAATCGCAGATAATATGATTGTGATGTCGATGAAGACGATAGAGTTGCCATTGGATTCAAATCAATCACCATTTACTATTGGCTTAATTATGTTGTTTTAGTTTCAGTTAATTTTTATGTCAATTATTTGCGGGCTTTTTATTACACTTTTACTTAATGTTTCATTACTATTATGTTATGCTCTTTAAGGGCTTGTGTTATCGCTATTGCTATATAATTGTCAGAATGTTTTTTATTTTTGCTGCTTTGATATTGAATTTTTTGTTCATTAACTACGTCTGTTTTTTGTGTTTTCAATGTTTTTATGAGTGATTATGTTTTTCGTCAATGAGCTTTTGTTTTAGTCTTTTTATACGTTATTGTTGTTTAATGTTTTTCAGTGTTTTTCTCATTTAACATAACCTCGTGGGACAAAATCTCACGAATCAATAAAGTCAGTTTCTGATAAACGTAATCTAGAACAACTTGATCAAAACAAACCTAATCTAACTTTATCTAACTTAAACAAAATTAACCAATTGAAAAATTTTATTTTCAACTCATTATTCAGTGAAAATAACTTTAAAATAAATTATAATATTTGAAGATATCGCAGAACATTTTCTAGTAAATCAATACTCTTTTCAGGACAGTAACTAAGCCCTAATAATATATTGAATTAAAATTGTTTTTCAATTAATAAATAAATGGTACGCGATTGACAATAATACTTGATTTGAGGATTGATAAAAAGTTAAATTAACAAAATTTTTACAACTTTTTTACAACTAGCTAACTTTTACATTTTATTAGATATTGTTAGGATAGATCAGTCAAAAAAGTTTATTTTAAGTAAGTATTACTTAGGTTAAATAAATTTAGATTTTTTAGGCTGGTCTTGGTTCAGTTAGGTTAGATTAATTTGGGTAGAAAGAGACTATGGATTTGCGAGGTTTTGTCTTACGAGGTTTATTGCATATCATTTGAGAGAATTAATTGTTTGAAATACGTCTGAAATTTTTCAGATCAAAAGGCGTGAGTTACTTGTTTTCTAAATTATTAACAGTTGGTATGAATGCAATAATTTAATGATTTAATTGTTTTTATCTTAAATACGATTGAAATTTATATTTTAGTTAAATAATAAGTTTGATAAAAAAGTAATTCAATTTAATATCTCTTTAAAAGGGGACTGAATTTTCTCAATATTTTCCTGACGTTTATTACACAAAAATATTGAGCAAAATATTTTAAACACAATATCAATATATCGTAACTCGCATTTCAATATATAAATATTTAAAGCCTTTAATAAACTGATATTTTCTTGGAAAAATAATATAAACATAATTTAATAAAAGGTACCAAATCATCAATATACAGATAAATGGTTTTATTTAATGTCAAGTAAAATCTCACACACGTTGGCATACAATTAATTGAATGAACAATTGCTTAAATTTAAAGCATTGATAAATCAATAATTAAAAGAATAGATAAATAAATAGAAGAATGTCTTCGAAGACAAATTGGCGCGAATTATCGAAAACAAATCCTCGTGAACTAGTATTAAGCGGACAACAGATCTCGAAACAGATCGAAGAAGAGAATGGTTTAAATGATTTGATTTTCGCAATGAATTCATTGAATTTCGTGGAAATCACAAAAACTAATTCATTGACTGATATTTCGGCAAAAATATCGAATTTAACAAATCTTATGACTCTTGTCCTCCATTCGAATAAGTTGTCATCAGTTCCAAGTATTTTGTTTTTTATATATTTAATTGTCTCAATACTTATCATATGTTTTGTGAAAAACACTGAAAACTAATTGTTTTTTAGATCTCTGTTTACTTAATCATTATTTTTCTTCTTATTCTTTAGAGAACAAGACTTTATTCGAGAGTTTTATGAGAAAACTATTTCATATTTCTTAAAAGTTTTAGTTTTTTAACTGTTTTTCAGTTTGAATTATCAATAATTTTATGATAAAAGTATTGAAAATTCAAAATAAACTTATTTTTTAGTCTGTTTTGAGTCTGATCTTAACCAAGAGATAAATAATACAAATATTAATTAGTTTTCAATTAAATTCTCATTATTTTTGCACATATTTAAAGAAAAATTAACCAAAACTTTCAATTTTAGATCAGTTTTAGAATAAACACAAACACAAGTCAAAAAACTTCAAAACTATTAATTTTCGAACAAAACCATTAACTATTTTCTCAATTTTTTGCATTCAATCACAACTTCAGCCGAAATCGGATTACTATCGAAACTAAAATTCTTAGACTTATCTCGAAATTCGATCGAATCATTGCCGGACTCCTTATCCCAATTGACAACTCTTCAGTCATTAAACATAGAACACAATCAATTGAAACAATTGCCTGACTTGTCATCGCTTAACAATCTATTGGTTATTAAAATAAGTGGTAATCAATTGACTAAATTTCCGTCGAGTCTATGCGATAACGGATTACTCGTTCATTTGAGTGAAATTCATGCCAATAATAATCAAATCGATGGCATTCCGAACACTATTAATAAATTGGTTGCTCTTAAAGTACTCGACTTGAGCTCTAATCTTATTGAAGTAATTCCTGGACAGTTAGGAGAGTGTCATAAACTCAAAGATATTAATCTTAAGGTCTGTTTTTATACTATTTTAATATTGTTTATGAGAAACGTTTCTCTCAATTTGTTTGGAATTAATTAAGACTAATATTTAGGAAAATATTTCAGTTTTTAAGATTTTTGATTCACTTAAAGCTGAAAACAAGAAAATAAATGAAAGTTTTCAGAAAATTAATTAATATTCTTAATTAAATACTATTTTAATTGTTTAAATGGTTGAATGTTTTCAATGATAATAATTCTAGACATAAATAACAATCTGAAGAAACATTTTTATCTCATTTCAGAGTAAATACAGTATCAAAACATTGAAAAGTTTGCTCATAAATAAAATAAATAAAAAGTTTTCTCTAATTTGAAATTGAATTTATGATAAAATAAATCCATAAACTAATGAATTCTATATTTATATAATTAGAGCAACAAAATAAAAGA